>JAUIMM010000120.1:10922500-11002500 GCA_031769625.1 Taudactylus pleione | reverse complement strand
AGACTCAAAAAATTATTCCCACCTGTGTCTGCAGCACTTACCTTTTCCCCAGCAAAGCCAAACACTAATCCTTACTGGAAAGGCCAAATGGAAAAAAAAAAAAAAAAACGAGTCTGCATACTCTTATCTTTGCTGGACAGATTACACAGATTGTCATATGTCGCATACCCTTGATTCATTCAATGCCGTGCAATACTATTCACAGACATCTGTAGTGTGAAGCATGGATGGGACATATGGGATGCGGCAAAGTGTGCGATACAGGGAGGTCATGGTGTCATAATTGCATCATCATAGCCCTGTCCCCGGTTTCCAAAGCCATGATTGATAGCCTTGTATAGTGTAGAGAGGGGCAAGGCTATAATGACGCTGTTCAGCTTGAATTGTGTCATCAGGCCGTCCAGGCTACCGGCTTCCCAAGGGGCAGGCAGTGGGAGACTCGCCTGCTGTTACTGGGGTTCGGGAGAGTCACCCAAGAATCTAAAGACAAGAATTATTATATCTATAAGTATCACAGTACTACATATTTTAATCTTTGTTTTAAAGTCATCATGACTTTGGGAGCTGTTACAATGCGGATCTGTAAAGCGAGTTTGGGGTGGGGGACACACAGGGAAATACAGGGGAAGAGATGGACAGATGGTGGATGAAGGGAGGTAGATGAAATAAAAGGGGGACACAGAGTGCGAGACTTGGGGAAAAGAGATAGGAAGACATAAGCAAAATAAATCCTGGCAATACCAAGCAAAACTGGTACAGTCGTCTAGCTTTTTCACGCATTTTGCATGCTTGTGACTGTCCAAAACGCTAGTTGTATAGTAAGGGATGAAAAACTTGCTAGACTCTTTCCTTTCTTTTTATGTGTACATGTCATGTGGGTCTGCACTGTGTATGTCACACAGATTTGCACTGTGTACTAGCCATTCTAGAAACTTTAGGTGTGCATTATACACTAGCCAGAATGCACTCTATCTCTGTTATCTCTGAGTTGGTGTACAATATAATGTATACTAGTCACTAGGAAACACTCCGGATGCTATACATATGTTTTGAGTAGTCCAGGATAACAATGTCTGGTTATGACCAAACATGCGTGTTCCATATATGTGGAGGGCACAATGTGTGCCATATCACCCCCATTATAACACTTACACATGTGATAGCACCCAATTTGAAGAAGCTGAGTCCCCTATTTCAAATTGTGACCCATAGCTTTAAATGACATGGATAGGATCGATTCCTCTCCCTGTGGCATGCTGTCAATCAACTTCTGGGCCACATACTGACTGATGGCTGGCCATCTTGCCTAATCCATGCTTTGGAGTTTTTCAGAATTTGTGGGTTTTTGTTTGTCCACCACCTCTTGAGGATTGACCACAAGTTCTCAATGGGATTAAGATCTGGGGAGTTTCCTGGCCATGGACCTAAAATTTGGATGTTTTCTTCCCCGAGCCACTTGCTTATCACTTTTGCCTTATGGCAAGGTGCTCCATCATGCAGGAAAATGCATTGTTCATCACCAAACTGTTCTTGGATGGTTGGGAGAAGTTGCTCTTGTAGGATGTTTTTGTACCATTCTTTATTCATGGCTGTGTTCTTAGGAAAAATTGTGATAGAGCCCACCCCCTTGGCTGAGAAGCAACCCCACACATTAATGATCTCAGGATGCTTTACTGTTGGCATGACACAGGACTGATGGTAGCGCTCACCTTTCCTTCTCCGGACAAGTGTTTTTCCTGATGCCACAAACAATCTGAAAGGGGATTCATCAGAGAAAATAACTTTACCCCAATCCTCAGCAGTCCAATACCTCTACCTTTTGCAGAATACCAGTCTGTCCCTGATGTCTTTCACGGAGAGAAATTGCTGCTTTGAGGCCCTTCTTGACACCAGACCATCCTCCAAAAGTCTTTACCTCACTGTGCATGAAGATGCACTCACACCTGCCTGCAGCCATTCCTGAGCAAGCTCTGCACTGGTGGTGCCCCAATCCGCAGTTGAATCAACTTTAGGAGACTATCCTGGTGCTTGCTGAATGTTCTTGGGTGCCCTGAAGCCTTCTTCATAACTATTGAACCTCTATACTTGAAGTTCTTGATGATCTGATAAATGGTTGATTTTGGTGCAATCTTACTAGCCGCAATATCCTTGCCTGTGAAGCCCTTTTTGTGCAAAGCAATGATGACTGCACGTGTTTCCTTGCAAGTAACCATGGTTAACAGAGGAAGAACAATGATTTCAAGCTCCACCTTCCTTTTAAAGATTCCAGTCCTGTTTTTCTACCCCAATCAGCATGACAGAGTGATCTCCAACCTTCTCCTGGTCAACACACTCACCTGTGTTAACGAGAGAATCACTGACCTGATGTCAGCTGGTCTTTTTGTGGGAGAACTGAAATGTGGTGGAAATGTTTTTGGGATTAAGGGGGCGATTCAGACCCGCTCGCTAGGAAGCTATCGCTCGTAGCTGACCGATTTATTTATTTATTTTTTTGCAATGTGCGTACGCATCACAATGCACATGCACGACCCACTGCAAAGATCAGGAAGCTCTCTCTCACCCAGCATAGACAGCCCAGTTGAATGAGTGATAGGAGATGCCGTTTTTGGGTGGTAACAAGGGCAGGCCACTAGAAACGGGGGAGTGGAGGTACGTAGGCAAGTGTTTCAACGCTGTTTTAGAGGCGTGCATAATTAACAGGCAGCGTCATTGTACATGTCACCTGGTTGTATTTCACACTGAAGTGATCGCAGTGCTTGCGGCAAGGTATAGTCAACCTCAAGCGCTGCGAGCACATCCGATGGTGCTCGATGTACAAATGTGTTCATGCACTTCTTGGAGATGACGTGCGCAAGTGGGTGTCTTATGAATGGCTGGTGGGCGTCTGCATACACCAAGTGATCGCTCGCCAAGACATAGTGGGCGTGCTAATGCCTTGCCGTATGATCGACTGCCTTGCTGGGCGTGTGCTAGATTTGCATATGCTGGGAGCGAGTGGAAGCATCTAGCAAGAGGGTCTGAATGAGCTCCTAAGTTCATTGTCATGGCAAAGAGGGACTTTGCAATTCATCTGGTCACTCTTCATGACGTTCTGTAGTATATGCAAATTGCCATCATAAAAACTGCAGCTGCAGACTTTGTGAAAACCAATACTTGTGTCATTCTCAAAATCTCTCTCTGTCTCTGTCTCTGTCTCTGTCTCTGTCTCTGTCTCTCTCTCTGTCTCTGTCTCTGTCTCTGTCTCTGTCTCTCTCTCTGTCTCTCTCTCTCTGTCTCTGTCTCTCTGTCTCTCTGTCTCTCTGTCTCTCTGTCTCTCTGTCTCTGTCTCTCTCTGTCTCTCTCTGTCTCTCTCTGTCTCTCTCTGTCTCTCTCTGTCTCTCTCTGTCTCTCTCTGTCTCTCTCTGTCTCTCTCTCTCTCTGTCTCTGTCTCTCTCTCTGTCTGTCTCTGTCTCTCTCTCTGTCTGTCTCTGTCTCTCTGTCTCTCTGTCTGTCTCTGTCTCTGTCTGTCTCTGTCTCTGTCTCTGTCTCTGTCTGTCTCTCTCTCTCTCTCTCTGTCTCTCTCTCTGTCTCTCTCTCTCTCTCTCTCTCTGTCTCTCTCTCTGTCTCTCTGTCTCTCTCTCTGTCTCTCTCTCTCTCTGTCTCTCTGTCTCTCTGTCTCTCTGTCTCTCTCTCTGTCTCTCTGTCTCTCTCTCTGTCTCTCTCTCTCTCTCTGTCTCTCAATTAAAAAAAAGAGAAAAGCATAGAAGATTCTAACTTTTGCTTTAGATAACCCTTTTTGTTTTAGTTGCCATGTTTATCTAGAGTAATATTCTAAGAAAACGTACATTATTTTTTTTTTTATATATTTTAATGAGATCTTCTATTAAAAAAAATGAGTCCCCCTTCTGCTTTTTCCATTGTAGTAGTGATGAAGAGGTGTGCATTGTTTGTTGGACATCTGCTTGATTGCATTACCACTACCCACACATCTGCTCTTTGGAAAGGACTGTGGATGTCCCTTGATCTCTCTCTTCCTTTACTGAAAATGTCTTGAAAGTCTGTCCTTAATTGTCATGCACCCTCAGTAGTGTATCTGTACTTTTTATTTTTCAGTTTATATAGATATTTTTTTTATTTTGTGACCTTGTTTTGTCTCTACAAAGCTCTATAGGAGGGATAAATCAGGGAAAATGCATTTACCATTCTATTTCTAGCTTTGTTTTACACTGACATTTCAGGTTAATAAATATTTATTTGTAAGTGTGAAGTAATCACAGCTGGATGCGCTACTAAACATACTCATTTAGCAAACAGTAAGTAACACAATAATAGCTGCTCTTTTTGTGTATAATAATCATTCATAGAAATAATTTTCTCTGGCTGCAGTAACAGAACAACAACCTGCAGATTTCACATTGGACAGATAATTTCTGTAGATTATGGGTCTCTGGGGTCTGTTTACTGCACAGAAACTTTACAAAATAAATATATAAGAAACACACCAATATTAAGTTATTTACATGCCTGATGCTGCTCCATTGAAATAGCTTTTTGGGGAGATGGCATATCTACAACTGTTATACGACAGAGCTTTTTTGTGATCAGGCTGTAGCTCTCATTGCTTTTTGGTTTTTATTTCCCCCCTCCACAGGTACATCTGGTGGGTTCATAGTACACTAATTAGCAGGATTTGTTTTACACTGCGCGGGCTGCCTGCTAGATTAAATTCAGCAAGTGCTTGGAAAGGCGGCAGAGAAAAGTAAATCCCTTCTCCAAACTCCTCCACTTGTTCCTCTTACCTGCAGAGGAAAAATTACTCATACTTGATGGGTCTGACTGCTTCATATCTGTGTATTCTTTACCCACCAGTTGTGATTCCATTTAATTGCTGCCTAGACAAATCTGTTGTGGCTGCAAGGTTTAGACATTTTTTTAAATTAACTTAACCCTAATGGGATAAAAATATTTTAAGTTTTATGGAACTGTTTAGTTAATTACTAACTGTGTTATGTTATTGTATGATGTATCTCTTTTGTTTGTTTTTTTGTAAATCAAGCTTCTTCTGCCTCTTCGTGCATGTCCCATATGTATTTATTTTTTTATCATTTTAGAAAAACTTTTTTTTTTTTCACTTATGACTTGTCCAGGAAAGTACATATTGCAATGATGTCCTTATCACACCTCCTTTCTGGAGTGTTCCATTTCTTTATTCCCTTATTGTATCTCAGCATGCTGAGGCCATGTGATAAAATACTGCACTCTGGGCCTGTTTCAGAGCCGGACGCTATTTGCGCTCGCTCGTTCTGAAAAAAGGGCCGGATATTTAAATAGAGCGCTCGCTCTTTGCGGTCTGTTGATGCCTTTATGTCTGAGCGAGCGAACGAAATATGCGCTCGCTATTTGGTAAAAACGCCCCCTGGCCGTTCGCATCATACGTCATCTCTGCTATTTATTAGATTAATCGAGTACATTGAACTGCTCGCAGTGCTTGTGGTTGGATTTTCCTACCGCAATCATGCGAACAGTTCAGGCTAAGAGACAACCAAATGACGTGGCCGATGACGCTGCTTTGTTAATTATGCACACCCTTAAAATGACCGTTTGGCACGCCTGCATTTCGGATCTTCACTCCCTATTTTTAAGCACCTTCTCCTGTTACCACCCACAAACTCCTCATCCTATCACTGAAATTAGCGAACGAGCGGCCGCTTACGAGCGGCTCTGAATCAGGCCCTCTGTGTGGTGGATAGATCCATTCATTCCCCAGTCAGTGTGGAAATCTCCCAATACAATAATTATTTAAAAGGCCTGCTCCTTCCAACAAACTGTGTGTTACAGATTATGACACTGTCCTATCTGGTAACTGTGCAACTGCACCTGGTGGCTCAGAAGCAGGCAGAGGAGGTTCTATCAGGCAGGCAGCTGGCTTGTGTCAAAAAAAATAAAAAAAATAAAGTGCGTTTTGTGAGATGTGTGCAGACCCCTGTGTTTTTGTTCTAAACAGGGCCGGATTAAGGCCCACATGGGCCTGGAGCTGAAAATGTTCAAAGACCTATACTGAGAAGGGGAAGAGCTGTGATCGGTGCTGTGTGGGTGTGGTCAGAATCACCTATGTGTCTACACCCTCCCTCCCTACACTATGAACACAATGTCTCCCTAAATACATAGAAATAGAAAAATTGCACTTTTTTTTTTTTGGGGGGGGGGGGGGACTAGAAAAACTATTTAAATGCTTAAAATGTATGGCCAGTTAGGCACCTGGTAATCATGCTGTCATGTTGATGGGCCTATTTTTATGTGGAGGCCTGGAGCTGGAGCTCCATCTGCCCCATTGTTAATCTGGCCCTGGTTCTAAATCATCATTGTGTTTTAACAAAACCACACTCAAGTGTTTTGTTCACATCTCTTAAAATAATTTATAATAATGGCTAAAATAATGTAATTTGGACATATTTTTTGTTCCTATAGTATTAGTAACATTTATTTTCAGTCAATTTTGACCAATTTTGGCATCTGAAATCACGATGGAGCGAATTGCATGCAATAAAAAACACACAAGATCCATTTTTTAGATCCGAGATCTGACTTGCGGGAAGACCTGAGCCGTGACTTCTTTCTACTCAAAACCTCCTGAGTGACACGAGTGGTACTCATTTGAATCGAAACCCTAAAGTTTGGGTATGTTCGGTTTTCAGCAGAATTGAACCACTCATCTCTATAAATGACCCAGTGCAATAAAGTAAATTTACGTAACCAACTGTAAAACAAAGTACACTTCTTGATAAAGGGGGACAGTTTAGTAATGGGGTGTGTGGTTTGGATGCTGTCCTCAATGGCAGCTCTTAATTAAAAGTTTAGAGTAGGCGGAGAGCTAACACATTTTCCTCCTTAAACAGTATGGGAAAATATAGTAAAATAAAAAACGTAATATGGAGCACCAGGACAGCAACTTAGCAAAGTCTAAGACTCTGTGGCTGAACAGTATAGCACTGGTGCAAAATCTATTACAGCTCCTGATGTAATCCTGAAACACACACATTCAACACTCCCGAGTCCGTCTCAGACCCATAGGAATAAAAGCGTGACTCTTGTGAGGTTATACAGTACTCAAGAAGGCATCACTAAGGTCATATGTCATGGCTCCCTACCAAAAGATATATATTCTGTAGTACATAATAGTCAACATGAAGGAGGAACTGAGGGACCCATTTATGATGTAAATACAAGCAACATTTTTCATTTAGTATTGCAGTGGTACAAATGCAAATGGTACTAGTATTTATCAATACTCACCCCTCCGGCGAGGTTCAGCAAAGTCCTTCTAGTCAGCGAGGTCTTTCGCTCAACTGCTGGCAGCCTAACTCTGCCAGCGACAGGCTCTAGTGTAATGCGCATGCTTGGTGTTCCATCTGTGCATGACATGTTCACCTGGCAGTGCCTGGAATGCTATACAGAAGCCGGAGAGGCAGTGCTGGGTTCCCATTGTCGGGAAGGAGACCGCATCACTTTCGCCATCTAAAGATGCAGGGTGTAATATGGATTTCCATATGTAAGTAAAGGGTCAGCAACCTATATCTGTTCTGGTCCCACAGAACAACAGTCCTCATAGTATTCTATGGGGCTTCGATGTGCTCACATGCTGTAGGGTCCAGAAAGCATACTTTTCTGGAGCTGGTGTCCTCTAGCCAACACCATCAATAACAGCCACACAAAAAGTATATGCATTACCAGGACACCTGTATATCAGAAGACTTGTTTCAGCAACAAGGTATTCCTGCATACTGGTGATTGAAAATGCCAGTAGGCAGGCAAAAATGGAAGGGGATATGATGGCTTCTTATTTGTGATTAATGCCACATCTCCCACAAAATGTTTAGAATTCTTATTGAATAGGTCTGTGGATATTGCAATAGATTTTGATTGTGCCTATATGGGCCTAGGACCAAAAGATGCCTTTGGACACCCTACGAGACATTGGGGTATCTGTACTAAGCCTTGGAGAAAAATAAAGTGGATGGAGAGAGGCAGGGTACACATCAGAGCGATGTGTATCCCAGCCGACCCAACACCCAATGGCAGAATATAATGGGATGCTGCATACACTGCACGATCTATTGTATGACCGTGTGATTTACCTTTCCATCCCACAGTCGCCTTCATGCTGTCGCAAGCCATCTGATGTGCAGCACGTCATTGCTGACCACACATGAACGCATGATTGTGGGTACACACTGAGTGATATAGACAATACATTGTTCTGATCCGCGTTGGAATGATATATCGTCCAATATATCACCTGATGTGTACCCTGAGATAACGTACAAGCCAACCAGCTCCTAACTATCATTTTTTAATGCCTGTAAAATGACAGTTAGTACCTGATTGGTTGGTACTTACTCTTTTTTTTTCCAATTCTTAGTACATCTACCCTATTTGCTGTATTCACAACTTCTACCAAAAAGAGGGTTAGAGTAAAGATCGCAACATAAAACCTAAATACTGTACATTTAAAATGCAGAAATACATTGATCAAGTTCTCGCTAAAGCTTCTGTGATACCTGGCAATCACGTGGTACACATTCGTCAGGAAAACACAGTATTGCAGAGGACTACAACCCCCATTATCCTTTGGTAGGGGGCACAACACCACTGACCGTTGTATAGAGGACAGGTGAGTGGCAGTAACTGTCAGTGGGCTGAGGAGAATGCTACCTGATCCTGAGGCGGCAGTTAAAACCAGAGGAGCAGTTGAGAGGAAGAGCTGTGGCCATTGGAAGTAAGGGGTGAGTCCTAAAAGTCTTGCTTGTTTTATAAGGGCTTAATCCTATTAGGTGTGAGTTGAGTTCTGCGAGCCGCTCTCATGGCGAATTCGCCCTACAAATTACATTTGCAATCTATTTCTAAACTCTCATTGATTTATTTTTTTTTCTTTTTATGGAGGAAAGTCACGTTTTTTTTTTTTTTTGCACCCCCTACAGCAAGTGTACAATTAAGGAAAATCTTTATTTGAAGGTTAAAAATGTTGGGTTACCGTGCAGAATTTATGTTACACCCCTCCCAATGAATAATCATGTGCTTAAAGGGGTTTAAAAATAGCATAATATGGCCAATAAAGACAGGTGAATTTTTCTAAAAAGATCATTAATGGGTTAAATGATGTGGGTCGGGTACATTATGTGGAGGTATATGAGGGGCTTCTGAAGATGAGGGGCACAGTAAAAGTGTTTGTTTCTACTTTTTACAAACTATTATAAACACACAAACTACTATACAGACCTTTTTCTGTACCCAAAAATGCTGAAAAGATTTTAATTTGCTGAAAAACTGTTTGCTATAATTTTTCAACCATTAATGAAAACTTAAAAGGGGATGTAGTGGACATCCCTGTGGTCAGGATGCCAGCGCTCAAAATACTGGTTCGGGCATCCTGACAGCAGTCTGAATCCCAGCACAAGTATCCCCACCACTGGCATCCAGAAGGTAAGTATTGGGGTTAGGTTAGGGTTAGGCACTGGGGGAGGGTTAGGATTAGGCTGCAGGGGACATTAGGGGTTAGTGTTAGCATACTTAGTTGGGTCGGGATTCCAACTGTCAGGATGCCGCTGTCGGTATTGTGACTGCCGGCATCCCGCACCCAACCCCTTTAAAAAAATCAGAAATCAGTCATTTGATTCCTTTTAAAAACCTCCAGTACTTCCCTTATGGCCACTAACAGCCTTCTATATTGTCCTGCTATCTCGGTTGTCACTTTTTCAGGGTCCAGGATGGTTTCCCAAATTTTTTATTTAATGCATTTTGCCCAGGTTGCATTTTGTAGAAAAGTAAAGCAGCATTTACCGCGAATGCCAGTTCTTATTAGATGTCGGGTGCACACGTTCGTGCAATGAATATGTGTTTCACGAAACAAACTCACATTTTATAAGATTGAGCCCAGAGGAGATAGAAGCTGATTTGCTCCTATGGGCAACATCTCCACTTTGTCAGTTTATAGACTGGGCTAGATAAATGATAGCTAGACATTGATTAGTTGCTGTGTACACCTTGCCCACTTTGTCTCGCTCACAGTCATGATACATCTTCTCTATAGTGCGTTCCTCTTTGTGAGACACAGGGGTCTATTTATTGAATAATAATTGCAGTATATTCCCCGTAAATAGCCATATATGTCCCCTGAATGTACCATAGAGAGACCACAGCAAATATCTCCGCTATCTGCTGCACTCCCTCCATTTCTGACAGCAGCTGCGCTGTAAGATTTACCAAGTCAGGAGTTTGGCCTCTATACGTAATGCCATCTCCAGATGGTGTTATCCTATAGTAGTCTATGGGTTACATTTTGCAAAATTGACCAGAAGAGGGTTCCTCTGGGTTCTGCCCTGCAATGACCACCGCACATGATAGAGGAGTGAAGAGACCGCTGATGGACACATTGCCGGGACGGACTTTATTCGGAGCCCTTCTCTCGGCAGGTGTATATTGAAACATTCGGGCGGTATTTAATTTCTTATTGCCATGAATAGCAACAATAAGAAATTTTTCATTGATCAGGTCTAAAACCCGATAATTGATAAATATGCCCCACAATGACAAGACAAGCTGCAGAGACATCCAAAGACAAGCTGCAAGCAAAGATTGACTGGGACTTGTAATGCCACAGCATTTTAATTGTTACTGTTTGAGCTGTGCCTATTCTTCAGGAGGGAAAGCTGAATCCCCTTTATATAGATCTGGGGAGATGTACTAAGCCTTGGAGAGAGATAAAGTGGATGGAGATAAAGTACCAACCAATCGGCTTCTGTTACTTTACAGGCTGTTTTTAAAAATTGACAGGAGCTGATTGGTTGGTACTTTATCTCTGTCCACTTTAGCCTTTCCACAGTATATCTCCCCATGTGAGAGAGGACCATTCATAGGTTGAAGCTACTGCTTTTTTTGTGTGTGAGACTGTTGCTATTAAATGACTCTTACCCAACAACGCCGCAACTTACATTATTAATGGCCCCATACTGTACACATAAAGACACAAACGCAGCCTGGGCTGCTACTACATTCAAGCCACTTAGACTATCCATTAGTTCAGGGTGTCCTAATCACTAAATTAATGGATTATATTGGTTACTTTACAGGTCTGTAGGATCATTACGTAAGAGTACTTAATTTGTGAGAAAACCGTTAAGCTGTTTTGGTGTAGTCATTAAAGAAATGGTGTTAGTTTTTAAAAACAGGTCACCAACACTAATAGGCCAAGAAGACATCAAAACAAAGTATGAGATGGATTTGCCGCCAATTAAACGGGATATAGTCAGCATTCCGGCAGTTGAAATATCGACAGTGGCAGCCTGACTGTCAGAATCCTGACAGATTGCGGAGGGAAGTATTGGGGTCAGGGGAGGACTTAGGGTTAGCCTGTGGGAGGGGTTATAATACTTACAAAAATTTTTCAGGATTCTGACTGTTGGGATGACGCTATCAGTACTCTGACCATCTGAATCCAGACGGACAGGATCCATGCCAACCCAATAAAACTACAGCTAGTATGTAATCTACTAAATGAATAAAAAAAACAATAGGCAACACACACACATATCCAAAGAATCTCTCAACCCTGAAACTTACCCACAGAATTCATGAACAGCTTCCTTGTACATGTGAACCCCACTGGAAGTCTGAGTCCTATTAACTTTTGTGATCGGCACCTATGGAACTAGCCCAGGTAGTAAAAAATTTTCTAAACATTATAGTGATTTAATTATCAATTCAAAAATTGAACATACGTAACACCTAGCATCCCCCCTCACTCTATTCAGGGAATTACCAAACTGCTTCACTACTCTCTATTCAGTGGACAGCTAGACCCCTAACTGTGACAATCACGCACTTCTACAAGTCTACATGAATGGTTACTAAACATCACCATACATTGCATCAATGTATAGTGATATATTTCAGTAGCCACTTCATGTTCTTCATGAACAGACTCCTTACTGCTTTGAGTGTAGTGTCTTAAATCATGGAAACAACTGCTGGCATTCAGTGGCGTGTCACCCGGTGCAGGGAGGGACAAAAAGGGTGCATGGCCTCGCAGACAGGGGTGCGGCCATGCAAGAAGGGGGTGTAGCCTTGTGGTTGAACCCCTGTGGTCTCGTTATTACTGGGGGGCAGGGGGGGTGCTGGAGGTGTGGACTGCCCTGTGTGCAGTTCCGGCCGGCTCCCTCACAGTTGTCAGGAGCCAAGTGCTGCACTTATTATACAGTGCAGCACCCGGCTCCTGTCACTGAGGGGGAGTCCGCACCTTTGTGTCACCCCTCGCCGGGTGACACCCAGATGCAGCACGCACCCCCCTTGTGACGCCACTGCTGGGGGTTGCCTTCCCAGCCAGTCACTCATTCATGAAGTTTCTCTCTCGTTGTCTGACAGGTCACTTCTCAGCTGTTTCCTCAGCTTGCTGTGACTCTGCTCGCACCCTTCTCAGAGCCATTTCCTTTTGCATTGGACATTCACTAGCCTCACTCTCTGGTACCTCAGCTCCGCAATATGCCACTATCTTTTGCATCTCCATCCTCGGGGATAAAACCCCCACCTCTCTCCTAATGGTCCATCCTTTCTGCCACCTGCACGTCTGTACTAGGCTGCAGATCGGTGTGGTTACACTTCTATATAATCCTGTACGGGAGGACCTTTAAAACCCAAGTAGTTAACAGGTGGCCAACTAGTATTGAACCACTACAATTAGTAATTCTGTATCTTTATATAGATTCATTATTCTATAGATCATAATTACATAATCTAATTTTCTTCCATTACATTTTTTTTTCAATTCTAGACCATTATTCATTTTACAATGACTTTTCAGTGTTGATTGAATATCAGGTTTATACATGTTTTTTTTTTAACCAATTTAATATGCCATAGTATAAATCCTTTTCTACAACTAAACAAGCAATTGATTTTGGCAACATCTCTAAATTAGTGTCATTGTCTTTGCTTGATTACAACATAAAGCTTTCTAACTGAGGAATACACAAATTGCCTCTAAACAGGCTGAAAAGGAGGGAATGAGAATTCATAGGTGAAAATGACTTCTCTATTTTCATCCACTTTGATCTGTCTCCATACAAGCAAATAGAAGACATCACCTTTTAACTCCCACCCCAGGTCCTTGGGTATAATGCAAAGTTTTAGGGACTGAAAATTAAATCCACATTCTAGATATTAAGCACCACTGCCGGCCAGTGCCGGATTACCAAATAGGCAGAGTAGGCATTGGCCTATGGGCACAGAGCCTTTTAGGGGCATTGCAACAATGGATCAAAATAATATTGATTTGATCTTGAAAGAAAATTACAATCAAGCTTTGTTAAATTGTTACCAAAAGATAGAAAATATGAATCAACTCAAAGAAACAAAAACTTTACATTGAAGACTCTATAGAGAAAATACTGTATTAATGCAATGTACCTATTAACAACTTAGAGCCGTATTAAATTTGAGCCGAGCCGTGATACTTTTTCGCGGCCTGGTCTTTTCGCCTGTTTAGCAGGCTGAAAAGTATCACGCGTGTGCCCGCTTATCCCCGTATTCAATTTGAAAGTACGTGAAAACGGGACCCAGCAAAACTTAAACGGGCGAAAAGTACTGTCAGAAATGGGGAAATCAGCCTGACATCCCCCAAAACATGCTCTGATATGGGGGTTCCCTATGGTACCCCCCGATTTGGCTGGCTGAAGGTATTTGGTCTTTTTAAACAGGCTCATAGCTGCTAAATAGCGTTTTTCTATATGTGGTGCAGAATACTATTCTGGAGTAATTTTTTGCAGAAAATAAATTATCCCAGCAAATTTGGGTACTTGAAAATGGGGGGCCAGCATATTTAAATAATGCTAAAGTGTAAATCCACCTGCAATTAAAAAACACTTGGGGCATACTTGGGGAGTCAAGTTCACTACTTTTTAACTTTTGTTCCCCACATTTTTTTTTCGCCCCCTTTTTCAAAGTCATTTTTTGGGGTGTCCTTTAAGAGTTTTTTTTGCATTAAATGTGGACACTGTTTACCTTTGGGGGACTGTCTGAAGGCTGCAGGGGGGTTCCCGCAAAATTGCACCCCAATTCTGCACTTTTTTCCGCCTGCTATTCATAGGCAAGACTTTTCGCCTGGTACATTGCATTCAGCCTAGGTGGAAAGTCTTTCAAATTGAATACGGGGTAAAACCAAAAAAGGCGAAAATTATGTCATCGTCAAAAAAGTATCACGGATCCGGACTTTTCGCCTCAAATTGAATACAGGCCTTAGTCTATAAACCATAGACATCAGATTCACATTAGTTTTGTCTCTTAAAAGCTCATCTTCTGTCAGCTGTTGGTTTGTATAAATATTTTAAATTATTAAAATTGTTGGTTGGTAAATTTAAAAACGTATTTGGAGATAATTTGCGAGGGAGGCCCCAAGATTTCGACTACCTAGGGTCCTCCACAGGGTATAATCCGGCACTGCTACCTCCTTACCCATTCAGATCTCAATGTACTGCCGGAATGAGCATACAAAGCAAAATAAATATTTAGTTTGCTTTTCTTGCAATACGTATTACATGCAGCATTCATGGGAGTGTATATATATTTTTTGTTTTACTATGAACGATTGTTGATTGTAGTTACACCCTATTCCAAGATGGGCCCCAGAAAAAAAACATTAACATACAGTTTAATCCAATGCTCATGGATTGTGTTGCTGTTGGACATTATGGGTGAGATCGGTCTAATCCATCAAGTACTGTGTTTATTCTCTCACAGGAACACAAATTATATATAATATAATATTGTTAATTTGTGGTTTTGATAGATTAAAATGAGCTTTATGTTCATTTGTGCCTAATAGTTTGTTATGTGTTTACGCATGTGGAGTGCTAAGATAAAGGTTAATGCTCTGTCATGAGCAGAACAAAGTTAAAATAGAACAGTCCGTGAATGCTCATAAATACAGCAAAACAATGATCAGTGGCAAAACACAGAGGTGCACAGGGATAAGAAATCAAAATGTGAATTTAGAAAGACCAGACACAGGCGGAAAATGCAATGCATGGCTTTAATAAATATGTCACTGTGAGAAATTGTTACTCCTCTTAAACATACATGTTGGGCTTAAGTTCTATGCAAACTTGTATTTGATTAAAATGTGCAGAATAGGAATTTTCAGGGAACCGCAGGGACTGGGAAAGATAGTCAGCTGCTGTTTATTACTTTCAAGCCTTTAAACCAACCAGTAGTTATATGAAAAATATAAATCAGGGGAGTCTAGATTCCTACTGCTTTATTAGGAATCACAGAAGAGAAACACTGTTAAGTCTTTGAAGTACAATTTATACTTTTATTAATTAATGTCAGAACTAATTACATTTATCGGCTTGTTTTTGTTCTCTTGCTGTGTATAAAATAAAACAAAACTGTACGCATTTTTATTCTACTGTATCTTTTAACAACATTTAGTAAACAAATCTTTAGCTCCCCCAACTAGCAGACTAAGGGGTCTATATACTAAACCTTGGATGGAGATAAAGTGAACGGAGATAAAGTACTAGCCAACCAGCTCCTAACTCATTTTTCAAACACAGCCTGTGACATGGCAGGAGCTGATTGGCTGGTACTTTATTGCCTTTCACTTTATCATTCAAGGCATAGTAAATAGACCCCTTAACATTTTAATTCTAACTCCTAAAGGAACCATTATTAAACATCAGGTTCTTGGGATTTGGGGTAAACAATAGAGATTTAAATTCAGATGGAGGATGAGTTATTTTTGTTTTTCACTTTTATACAATATTCTACAATGATTATTTCTGTGCAATTTCTTATGCATTCATATGTTGTGTCAGATGCATTTTGCAATGCAAGAACTCAACATGGTTGGTGTAATGGTTGGTTCTTTATTACTGCCTTGCAGCACTGAGGTCCTGGCTTCAATTCCCACCAGGACCCTAACTGTGTGGAGTTGTATATTCTCCCTGTGCTGGTTTTGGTATTGTGCATGTACTCGTGGTAAGAACTAAGCTCCAAAGGGGTAGGGACTGATGTGAATGGCCAAATACTCTCTGTAAAGTGCTGCAGAATATGTATGCGATATAAAACAAAAACTGGTAATAAATAAAACAACTGAGTACTAATTCGGAGTACATAGCCAGGCATGACAGTGTGTGTCTGTTTGCCTCCACATAAGCATAGGATATGCAAGTTTAGTTTATACCACTTATATATTCAGTACTGTTTGTACACAACCTAATAATTAGACATGTGCGAGGGGAATCGGTATGATTTCCCGCCGGCCGCATAGCCTGGCAGAGGTGAAAATCCAGATAGGTTTTTTTTTTCTAGTAAGTATCGCTACCCTAACTCTCCTTCAGGGGTGCCTATCACTAACCTCCCCAAAAAAGTGCCTAAAACGAACCCCTCTTTCCACACAGCCTAACCCCAAGTCTCCCGGGGGGGTGCCTAACCCTAACCTCCAACTCCCCCCCCCCCCCCCCCCCCCCCCCGGGGGTGCCTAACTCTAACTCTCTTGGGGGGGTGCTTAATCCTTAATCCCCCCCCCGGGAGCCCCTAACCTAACCCTCCCTCCCCCCCCCGGTGCTGTCCACACCCGGCTTACCTTCGGATTGTATGCTGGGTGTCGGGCTCCTGGCGCAGGTTTAATGACAGGCGTCGGGATTTCGATGTCTGTCAATTGGTACCTTGCCAGGATTAGACAGTTTGGAAGCCAGTGGTCGGGATTTTGTCCGTCGGCTTCTCGGCTGCTTCCCGTGTTTTTGTTCTAATTCATCATCGCGTTTTGGTTTTGGTGAAACCACCCTTCAAAAATAGTTTTTTTCTTTTTAAAAACCGCTAAAATCATGTGATTTGGATATGTTTACATGCAATCCAAAACCCGAGTTCGGTATTTATATCAGAGTTCTGAACTCTCACAGCAAACCTGAGCTGGTACTCTGTTCGGCTCAAACCCCAAAGTGATTCCGAACTGCGTCTCTATTCGACGCCGAACCCCTAAGTTCGGGTGCCCTCGTATTTCAGGAAAACCAGCAGCACATCTCTACAAATAATATAATAAAAACCTTTAATGCTCCAACATAGTCATCATAAATAGTGCATATTTGCGTCAGCTCTCCAGCTTACAAAAGAGATAAACCCACTGACAAGCGTATGTATGTGTCCAAATATTGTTGAATCACAATTCTTGTACTTTGCCTACTCTTGCTGAACATTTAACTCCGCCATACAGTCTCTTCAGTCCTAAGTCAAAGATGCACATAAAAAAACTTGATGTGGAAGTATGTGAACTATTTTTTTTGTGAAAATGTGTATCTTACCTAAAGAAAGCAATGTCTATTTATCTCTTCATGAGCCCCAAAGCAGTGGCATATCTATAATGTGTAGGGTGTGCAACAGGCCCTTGGGGTTAGGTGTGCCGACACCATGCACCCAATTAGTTTACCTCTCAGGAGTATCACATTGGCTCTGCATAAATCTCTGGGCAAACGGAGATCTGCACAAGCACAGTAGACTCTGACACAGCGGCAGAGACTACTTGCATCTGTGCCGGAGAGAGGAGGGGGCTTGCACACATTCTGTACGTGGGCCCCCTCCTCTCTTAATCTGCCCCTGCCCCAGAGTCTATGAATTTGGCAAGGGTCTATAAACCTCTTGATAGGCACACAACTAGTCTAAAATAAAAACTTTCTTCCCACCCACTTTTGCTGGATTTGGTTCTGTGCATCTATTACTCTTTTGCATGTCTCTATGGTGCCACCCAGAAATTCTCAGAGGAATGTACCCTAGATGGAGCTTAGCCTGATTTTTAACAGTAGTAAATTCAACTTCACAATGGGGTGTATTTGGATTTTTGTACAAATTAACAGGATGTGTAGATCACTTGGTCTTTTTCAGGTACGGTTGTGAGCTATGTGTCTCACAGTTTGATACCCTTTCAATGCCTTGAATGCTAGCACATTAAAGGGCCATTTTAAGAATATAACTAAAGGGGTTTGGGTTGGCCTTAAATTTTAGTAGCGCTAGGTACACACATGGGGCTGTGACCTGGACACATTCCGCAAACAGGAAACAGCCAATTCCCCTTTCAATTAAATCCCAATTTATAATTTTATGATGTTAGGAGGTACTGTATGCTAGGGAGAAAAGCTAACACCTCTTAACCACAGCTATAATTGCAACAATGTCACTAGGAAAAACTCATGTGAATTTAGAACCTCATTCAGACGCGCTCGCAAGCGGGTCGATGGTGAGGGCCTGCGCACGCGCAGCGCTTGCACCGCGCGTGCGCAAGCCCCGGAGCGATTGACAAATGCACTCGTTCCAGGGCTCGCTACAAAAGGGGCGGCTGTCAATGTTGATCGATAGCTTGCCCCGTTTTGTAGGCGGGTTGGGGAGGTGGCCGGACAAATGGAGGCGTTCCTGAGAGAACGCCTGCCATTTGTAGGCGGCCCTACTGACATCACCAGTGATATCAGTAGGGAGCTTCCTGCTCTGTTAGAGCAGAAAGCTACCTGGGGCTTGTGGTAGACGAGACCCTACCACAAGGGTCTCGTCGCAAGCCCCGAAGGTCACGATGGTCTCGACCATCACGACCATCACCTACTTAGCGAGCAGCCAGGAAGCCGCCTTTCAAAAGAAAAGCGGCCGCCCTCATTCAGAGCGAGCGCTCGCTTTTTGCAAGCGGCTCTGAATGAGGTCCTTAGTGCAAAGGCCAATTTGTCTAAATAATATTGGCAACCAGCCCATGACTTAAAAAAGAAAAGAAAATCCCAAGTTACTGACTCACTCATTGCAGTCTTATCCATGGTCTTTAGCTATAATTCACAGCATATATTGTCTGAAGCCCTTAATCCAATGTAGCCAAATCAGGTGGTGGTTGATCTCCAGGGGGTAGGTACAGAACATTCTTTTTACCATTCACTGTAGTCTAAAGCTGGGTGCACATTATACAATATATTGGCCGATCTCGTGATCCGCAATGGATTGCAATGACTATCGTATACTGTTTACCTTCAAACAATGAATTGGGTGGCCGCATCATCCTATCTGATCTGCTGCATATCTGATGGATGATGTGGTATAGTTACTTACTTTAAGGGAAATATCCAATTGGCCTACAGGTTCAATTAGCTGATACGGGTGCACTTTTTTTTCGCACCTTCACTTTCCCCACACGGTAAATCTTGTGCCAAATTGAATATGCCTCTAAGCATGTAGCAATATATTGCTTTGTCCTACAGTACTTAGGGCCTGATTAAGACCCGCTTGCAAGATGCGGCCACTCGCTCCCAGCCTATGGAAATTCAGCTAAGTGACGGCAAGGCATAAGCACGCCCACTATGTATTGGTGAGCGATCACTTTCTGTATGTAGACGCCTACCTGCCTGTCTTTAGCTACCCACTAGCAGACGTCATCTGCAGGAAGTTTATACAACCATCGGTACATCGGGTTCCATCAGATCTGACCGCAGCGCTTGCGGTTGAGTGTACCTTACCGCAAGCACTACGAGCACTTCAGTGTCTATTTCAACCAGGTGAAATAAACACTGCCTGTTAAAAAAACAGCATTGAAACACTCAGGCACGCCTGCGTTTGCAACTCCCCTGTTACTACTGCCCTGTCCCTGTTACCACCCACAAACGGCCTCTTCTGTCACTCATTCCACTGGGTTGTCTTTGCTGGACGAGCGAGTGCATCCCAATCGCTCATACCTCATACTAGTTTGCGCACATGCACTGCAAACTATACGCATGCGCACATTTGCTAACATCGCCAGCTACGAGCGATCGCTTGCTAGCGAGCATTTCTGAATCAGTTCCTCAGTTCAGTGTGTACGGCAATGCAATATATGGTTACAGGGCATCGCTGATGTGTGTACCCAGCTTTGCAGCACAAATTAAGCAAAACTACAAACCCTCCCCCATTATCATAGTAGACCAAATGGGATATATCTGTCCTGGTCTGTAAATTGAGGGGGCTTCATTCTGTGTTGACATCACATTTCAACACTGAGCATGAGGATAGGACAACGAAACTATACACATAGGGGCATATCCAAGATCTTAACTTATTTAGCCATTATTTAACCCACTGATTCCTGAGGCGAGGAAAAGCGCATCCTCTGGTAATTATCGCACAAGGGTATTGGCTGCTATTTGAATTGGTCAGTCCCAACTAACTCTGTGGCTAACTTCAAGAGAATTTTTACACTTTTGAAAAAACCCCTGTGAGAGGGGAGAAACGCGTCAAGGGAAACTCAGTTAGGATTACACCTGTTCCTGTTTGCATTTGGAGACCGCATCTTCACCTTTTTCAGCTGGTTCCAGCTGATAGCAGTCACGATCTACTGCCTATCCATCAGCGGGAGTCAGGAGTCTGCCGGAGCAGACGGACCCCCTTCCAGCCGGTATCACCTAATACCATCCAGCGCATCTCACCAGCGGGAGTCGGGAGCCTGCCGGAGCAGACGTACCCCCTACAGCCGCTATCAGCTGGCTACCAGTCATCACCCATTGCATCTCACTAGTGGGAGTCAGACACCTGTCGGAGCAGACGGCTCCCCTGTGAGTATGCGCTTACAGCCAGACATCACTGTGGTCAGCATACATTCCACAGTTTAACATCCAGTGTGTCTGTAGCATTGGAAATCCGTGTTCTGCCGGAGCAGACGGACTTTTTTAGGCTGGATCAGCTGAGGGTGAGCGGCTTGAATAATCATCATATTTAACATATGTACAACTGTGTCCTTTAAACTTCACGGACACCGCGGATCCAATAACATTGGAACTTTCATCATTGGGCTATTTGTTTCCAATCTCCAATAGGAGTTCAATTAGGAATCCCTTTAGTATTTCTTGGGATCAATAGTATTAATATATTAAATCAATTGCTGTTTGTCTTTTCCCATCAATTGGTGGGTTATTAATACAATATTTGTTTGTTTAATTGTTTTTACCAGTCAATTTCATATGTAATCATTTCATTATTGCCACATTGGTAATTGTACAGTTATGATCTGAGTATATGTAAAACAATTGTTGAATCCAATGCTTTTAGGATCTGCAGTTCTAGTTATATGTGAAATAAATTGATATTCCATAATATTTCTAATATGTTTTTTCTGTGAACATTAGCGCAGACATATCTTTTTTGTATACTGTAAATTGAGGGGGCTTCATTCTGTGTCACATTTCAACACTGAGCATGAGGATAGGACAACAAAACTATACACATAGGGGCATATCCAAGAGATTAATTTATTTAGCCATTATTTAACCCACTGATTCCTGAGGCGAGGAAAAGCGCATCCTCTGGTAATTATCGCACAAGGGTATTGGCTGCTATTTGAATTGGTCAGTCCCAACTAACTCTGTGGCTAACTTCAAGAGAATTTTTACACTTGTGTTATTTACAAAAGATAGAAACGTTTAAATAAAAGCACTGAGAGCAGTACAAGTTTAGCAGGAATTAAAATTCCATGAATAACTTTTCTGTCAGTCTTTAGCTTCCATTAGACCAAAACCCAGTCACCCACAAAAAATGTTTTAAGTTGCACTGTTAAAATAGTTTTCCAATAAATGCAATTTATATGTAAATGTCTTGTTTGCATTTAGTATAAGATCAATCACTGTATGAAACTAGATTGATGTAACTTTTATGCACATAGAAGCAACCTGACATTTTTAATTTGACAGTGGCCAAAGCAACTTCATCCCTCAGTCCTTTCAAAGACATTTCACTATTTATCCTATAGCCATACTATAACAAACATATTGTGGATGTTGTAATAATTATGTAATATTTTGTATACAGGTAACAAATGCTGTGCAAACTTAAAGGGAATTCACAAATCATGCAGTGAAAAAAAAAAAACCGCCGTCTTCAGTTTTGCTAGTACAATAAAAGATGGTATACAGTAAATGTTGGTAAAAATAAAAAATATCTAATATATAATCATGAGATTCATGACATATTTTTAAGAATATGTAAGCTGCCATTCATTAGAGAAAAAAGTATTGCATATGGTAGGTATACATAGGACTAAAGTGAAGGTGCGTAGAACCCTCTCTACACACAAATACTGTTTAAACCTGAAAGAAAAGGATATAAACTTTCCAATCTAATATTGCATGCTGTCCTTTCTCTTTACAGAACAGTGGAGTTTGTAAATGTTAGAGAGCGGAACGTATTTATGTACATGATTTTCCCTTTAGTGGGACATTTTTTTATTTGCAGAGGTACATTTGCATAGACTTAGGATATTTAAGAGGAAAGGAATAATTTCTCCTGCTTATGACCCTTTATTAAGGTTAGTATAACTTTGTAATGTAAAATATAATCATCAAATATCTTTACAAAGGTGAAATTATAAAGCACAGTGAGAAGTATACAGTTCTACAGACTTCTAGGCAGATTTACCATAATATACTGATTACTAAATGCAGCTTTAAACTGCACACAACTGTGATAACAGAAACTGTTACAGACCGTGGGCGAAGTTGTGACTCTCTGTGCTGATGGCTATTACTATTGTTCACATTAGGCACCTGGACTAATGAGAGACCGGTTCTTTGTCATGAACCATCACCAGTGGGATGATTGTGTATGTGGAAAGGCACCACAGACTGGGGTCCTTTGTTCACTCTGCTAGGCAACGGGTGATGCTGGGCAACTTTAGACTGATCAGGTACAGAGACTTTGGTGCAAAATGCACTTATTTGGTAGAAGAAAGGTCAGAGGATAGGATGGCCAGCACTGGTTCAAGGATAAACAGACCAAAGACCAGATGACAGATAGGCATGGTCAAACACAAGCTAGGATGCTAAATGAGTAACAGTCACACTAAAGCCATGTCAGAATCCTATTACAGTGGTTCCTAAACTGGGTGCAGCAGCACCCTGTGTTGCCACGGGATGGTGGTCCAGGACCAACTCAAATTATTTATGGTGCATGGGCTAGGAAAAACCAGGACTGGTGGCTGCCAATCATAAAATGAGGACAAACTGAATCATAACCTTGTCCATCACCACATAGCTGAATCTAAGGATGACCGATGAGCACCATTTTTCTTAATTTTAATAATTTTTGCAGAATTTGTCTAAGAATTTTTTTGGCCTACAAGTGCCAAAATTTTTTTTTGACATTCTAGGGTGCCGGGAGTCAAAAGAGTTTAACAATCACTGATATAGTAGAATAAAGAAAGCTACAGTAGAAAACTGTAAAGCACAAATACAGACAGGAGGGTGCACTGAGCTGTCCCAGGTGCTGAAGGGTGAACTGTATTTAAACCTGGCACTTTCTGAATTCATTTAAGTATTAACCCATCTTGCAGCAAGACAACAATTCTAGTTCGCTTAGATCAACTTTCAAAGTTCATAGTAGATCACATAGCTTTTAGTTGCTCAGATTAAAGGAGATGTATTTATTTGAAAACCTGACCTTTTAAAAACCAAAAGGGCATATTATCTATCTAATACAACAGGGGAAGGCAATGCATAGTGCTCTAGCTGCTGTGAAACTAGACATCCCAAAATTCTGTCATAAATGGCTGCATGAGAGAGAGCGAAAACTAGGTTTTAAAGGCTGCACTATCACCTGCACTACTTTTAAAGGTACCTAAATTATGTTAGAATTTAGAAACTGTAGAGACCCTTGCAGTCAGGTTTGGATTAGGGACTTGGCTAAACATAAGAGCAGAATAAAAACTTCAGATGTAGGTGTTAGTTTTAAACTTGTATTTGTCTCTTTAATCATTTTTGTATATTTTTATTAGTTTTAAAGTTAATATTTAAATTTTATGTAAACTGGCATTTTAGGATGACTTTGGTAAATTGACACTTAAAAAAAAAAAAAATAATAATCCTCTAACAATAGAGCTACATTATCTGCAAGCATAAATCATGTTTTCACCTTGCATTGCCAACCTTTGCTCTGGGAATTAAATTTTGGCCTGGTTAGAACAAATAGTATCATTATTCGTAGAAGAGACCTGTAATTTTCAGACCTCTAATGCCAGTTATCGTGTCTCTGAATTTTGTATTTTTTTTTGCCATGTGAATCAATGTTGAGCTAACTTAGAGGAAAATGCAATAAACTACAGCTTTTGTGAATTTTGTTTTTCCTGTATTTGTCACATTTTGTTATTGCATCTGACAGTGTACTTGTGCTAAGCTTGGCAGTATTGGTCTAGAGGGGGCAATAAGTGGCCCCCAGCTGTTGTTGGATTTCACATCTCAGCATGCCTCGCAACAGATTTGGCATGACCAAATTGCAAAACTGTGGCAGGGCATGCTGTAATGTGTAGTTCTACAACAACTGGGGGGCCACCTATTGTTGACCACCTCTAGCAGTAGTTCTCAAGTGTTCAGTCCTCCGCGTGCGTGTGTGTGTGTGTGTGTGTGTTTTGGAAAACCAGCATCCTTTGACTCCTGAGACTGTTTGTTACCTG
This sequence comes from Taudactylus pleione, assembly GCA_031769625.1. Taxonomy (NCBI): domain Eukaryota; kingdom Metazoa; phylum Chordata; class Amphibia; order Anura; family Myobatrachidae; genus Taudactylus; species Taudactylus pleione. The sequence continues at coordinate 10,978,040 of JAUIMM010000120.1, read as the reverse complement.
TGTTCTGTCCTGCTGCCCCTATCTGGTCCTAGCCCAGTATCCTGATATCCAGATACACTTCAGTTTTCCATTCATCCATTCCTGCTCAGTTTTCTGCTCAGCCAGTATTAATCGCTACATTGCTATCATGCTATCAGGAACTTTAGAAGACTGCCCAGTTTTCTGCATTCAGTGTCCACACCAACTCCAGAACAATCATCCAGTCTGGGAACACAAACTACCCTTTATCTGATCTGACATCTATCTAATAAGAAATTATAGAAAAAATATATATTTAGTTTTTTTTCTCCCAATACTGATTCTGAAGGAAAAATAAAATATATAACAATTTCTAAATTACAAAAAAAGTTTATTTAATGAAAACAAAATATATTGAATGGAATTTTAAAATTAATAATTACATTAACAATACTGCATAAGATTTAAAAATCCCACTCCTGTTCCAGATTTTCTCTTTAGATCATGCCGATAATTACAGAACGCATATGAAACTTAACGCAATTGGAATCACTTCTATGGTTCTAGAACATTTCTGTGTTATTACAATGCAGACAAATAACTCATCCAAAAATGTGAAAACAAAAGTTATTAAAATGCGATAACTGATATAATATGCAAAAAAATCTAAATGCAATAAAAACAGAAAATTGCATTTTGATGCAAAAAACACATTGATACATATGTCCCATTGTACCTTTTAGTAGTTTCAAAGCAGTCTTTGTTTTGTAGTGTTAATTGCATCAGGTCCCTTCATCTCAACTATCTCACACAGTCTCTGTGATAATTTTGCCAAATGCTTTGAAGACAGAAGGTTACAAAAATCTGAATGATTGTTTTTATTCCCAGAGCATTCCACAGAGTCGCTAGCATAGAGTAATCAGTAATGCAAATGAAACACTTCAGCACTGCAGCAGTTCACATGTGGGTCTAATACAGGTTAAGTGTGACACACACAACCCCTGGGGGAAAATAAATAATAAAAAAAAAATATACACACACACAAAATGTTAAATTTTGACATTGCAGATACTTTCTATTAAACAGAAAAAAGGGCAACTATTGGGGTTGGGTACGGAATATCGGCGCTCTGGATCCTGGTGGTCAGAATCCCAACAGCGTTAGGATACTGACACTTGTCTGTCCGTATCCTAACCCTCCCCCTCTCCCTACCACTAACCCTCTCTTCCTCATGGCTAAACCTAACCTCCCCCTCCCCGCACCCTAAACCTAACCCTCACCTCTTAGTGTCTAACCATAACCCACCCCCTAGTGCCTAACCCTCACCCTAACCCCAGTACTTACCGTTGGGATGCCAGCACTGGGATTCCGATGCCGGCATCGGGACTGTCTGTATTTTTACCGGATCCCAACTATTGCACAACGTGCGGCCAGTTTATGTGGCCTAAACTTATTATGAGAAAAATCATCTTTTGACATAGTTGAGCACAAAATTACAAAGTGCCAGTTAAATTAAAGAGAGAATTTCAGCTATTTTTAATTATTTATTTAAAAAATTTATCTTATTGATTTTTTTTAAAAGGTCAATCATAAATAGTACATAACTGACTATAGGTCATATTGATATACAAATCAATGATTGTAGTGTGACAGGGCCAGCATTCTTTCACATGAGGTTAATGTGGAGCAACAGGTTTGTGCAGAGATGGAGCAATAAACAGCATGGTAATGAGATCCAGTCCAGGTTTTCCTGGGATCAGTTGTAAACCACAAGCAAGGCTAATTGCAGCACCTGTTATCTGTCTTTAAAGTGTCAATGCAAATCCACAATGATCCTGACTGTGAAATTAGTCACCCAGGTTATAGGCTCAGGGTTGATTAGTGTTAGGGATTCTGGACCTGAGGGTCCACTAAAAGAACTGTGTTGCTGTATGGAGGATTCTGTGTACCTGCTGTAACATCTTGCCTGTGAACACTACACTGACCTGTATATCTGTCTGTGGTGGAGAAAATAAACTTCTGTTGGATTTTAGGGGGTCATTCAGACCCGTTCGCGAGCAAAGGACGCTCGCAAATGGGTCAATGTTCTCCCACTGCGCATGCGCACGACGGAGGGAGCTCCGTTGTGCGTATGCACGAGACCCGGACTGCGACAGCCAAGCTGTCGCTCCGGGTCTCGCACCAAAGGGGGCGTGCTGTCGATGTTGATTGATAGCATGCCCCCTTTGGTGGGCGTGCCTGCCAGACGGAGGCGTTCCCATGGGAACGCCTACCGTCTGGAGCCGGCCCCACTGACATCATTAGTGATGTCAGTGGGAGTGATTTTGGCTCTGACAGAGCCAAAATCACTCCAGGGCTTGCGGCAGCGAGACCCTATCGCAGGGTCTCCGTCGCAAGCCCCATGGTCACGATGGTGAAGACCATCGCGACCATCATCATGGACGCTCGCATATGCTGTGGGTGGTCACCCACAGCTATGCGAGCGTCCAAGAGGACGCTCCATTTTCAGAGAGGAGGGCCCTGATTCAGAGCGAGCGCTCTGGTCAGAGCGTTGAGCTCTGAATCAGACCCTTAGTCCGGTCTATGTGATTCTTGTCACATTTGGTGCCCAAACAGTATGCTGGATACTACTATGCAGCAAGAGCCTGGATACAGTGACCGTATCCATACACAGTGGCAGTGAGACACATTGAAGGATTCTACCTGCTGCGCAGCGGCTCGGTGAGTCTTAGTCGCATTACTCCCAGCTGGGTAGGTGAGTGTGGCAGGCCAGCCATAAAACAGCATAAGTTCACAGTGATAATATGTCCATGTGTATATGCAAATTGTGCACAAATCAAAACTGCTTAATTCCTGTGTATGGGCCTGGGAGCTCAGGGAATGTGTATTTTTAAGGGAAGCCGCTGATATAGATTGCTGGGAATCGGGCTTGCAGCGTTAATTAAGCCTCCTAAGTTTGTCCATAAAAGGATAAAGCAGAGTGAAATGGAGGAGCTTCTAAAAAGTTTTGCTGAACTAACAGCAGGGCAACAAGCACAGGTGCAAGGACAGCAAACTTTGAATTTGAGTCTGTTGACCCTGAATCCGTTATTACATGTGGAATTAATTAAAATAAGGAAAGATGGGCGAGAGGTGCTACAGAAGCTTAACCCATCTGATGATGATGAAGCTTTTTTGTGCACCTTTGAGCGTACTGCTGCACATTTAAAATGGCCTGAGGAGTGGGCTGCTAGACTTGCTCCCTGTTTCACAGGGAAACCTCAGAGAGCATATATCGATTTGACTCTGACAGAGGAAAACTTCAATCCTCACCTGAAAAAGGCCATACTCAGCAGGGTTGGAGTGACAGGCCCCAGCAAAGCTCAGGAGTTTCAGGAATAGCAGCTTAACTCATCTGAGCCTCCAAGGGTCCAGCTGGCCAAATTATCCCAGCTGAGTAAGGCACAGCATATAGTAGAGATGGTGGCTTTGGACCATGCTGTGTGAGTATTAGACCGTGGTACAACAGTGGGCCCTACAGGCTGATCCTCAAATGTTTGAGAAGTTAGCGGTGATAATTGAATGGTACCTGACTCTTGGGAAAATTGAGTAAGGCCAAACAGGGCTTCCAGCCAGTATCTAAGCCCAGAACCCAGGTCTCCATTCTTAAAGTGAACAACCCACCTCCAGCTGTGTGTTTTGACTGCGCCGAGCCTGGTCATGTGCGCCAGGACTTCCCAAAGCAGGGTAAGCTGGTGGACTGCAGTAATGGAAAACTATTCGACCAGTGGTCAGCATGGCTGCTGGAAGTACTTCTCTGGTGGAAACCACCTTGATTCGTTTATTGGTGCGAGTGGTAGGACGGGAGGTCTGGGCCTTAGTGGATACTGGCAGCGAATTAACCATCTCTACCAACCTGGTTCCACCCAGGGCTGATCAGGTGCTACCCCTGGTAAAGATTATATGGGGATGTAGAAGAATGCCCCCAAGTGCACCTCCCGCTAGTGATAAAAGGGTGATTTTCTGAAGGTGGTAGCTGTGAGACTACCATATCCACTGCTCCTAGGTCGGGACTTTTCTGTTACTAACAAGAGGTGGTTACTTTGCATCATGACAGCAGATGGAACGTGTCAGAGGTGTCCCAAGAGCCAAGCTCTGCAGTACCCCAAAGTTTGGTGGTTGTAACGTCCTCCTTGGCCAGTGAGCAGCAGGAGGGGAGTGAGACTGAGGCACAGTGTGTTCCCATCGGCAAGGAAGTGTGTTTACAGGACTTTGGCCAAGACCAACAGAATGATAGGAACTTGATAAACACATTTGATAATGTTGTAGAAGTAAATGGTAAAGTAATCACAGCTTTACCAATAGAAGGTGTACCATACTTTGTATTGAAAAATGATTTGTTATATTGTGTAACCATCTTTGCAGGGTAAGAAAGTAGACCAATTGTTGGTTCCACGGAAACATGAGCAGTTGGTGTCGAGGGCGGCTCATACACACCGATGGGGTGGCTATTTAGAGGAGGAGAAACTCTCCAGCATATTCAGTTGAGATTCTTTTGGCCAGGCATTCATGCTGTAGTTAAAAAAAAAAAAGTTATACATATTGTCAGGAATGTCCAGGGTGTCAGAAGACTGCACCCCCAGCCAGGGTTTTGGGCACCGTTGGTTGCGCTCCCTATCATTTCTGTACCTTTTGAGGGAATTGGTATGGATCTGATAGGGCCAGTCTCAAAATCTGCTTGTGGGCATCAGTACATATTAGTGGTAGTAGATTTTGCCATAAGGTGCCCGGAGGCCATACGACTATGTAATCTGAAATCTAGCACTATTGCTCAGGTGTTGTTGATGCTATTTACCCATCTGAGAATACCAAAAGAGGTCCTGACGGATCAAGGCACCTCTCTTAATTAATGAAAGATTTGTGCTGACTGTTAAGGGTAGATAGGATTACCACCTCAGTTTATCACCCGCAAACAGATGGCCTAGTAGAACCCTTTAACCAGTACCTTAAACAGATGGTAAAAAGGGTGGTGTCACAAGAAAAGCAAGATTGGATTTACTCCTGCCCTATTTGATGTTTGCAGTTTGAGCGGTGCTCCAATTCTCCACGGGGTTCAGTCCATTCGAACTTCTCTATGGGAGGCAACCTAGAGGGATTTTAGATGTCTTAAAGGAAGGGTGGGAGCAACAGTCATGCCAAAATCCTAATATCGTTCAGTTTGTGTCCCAATTGTATGGCCGGTTAAGGCAGATTGCGCCACTACTGAACGAACATATGGACAGAGCTCAACAGCGTCGGAAACGCAATTACGCCGTTACCACAGTCGACCAGTCTTTCAAACCGGGAGACAAGGTACTCATGCTTGTGCCTACTACTGAAAGCAAATTGTATGCTCAATGGCGAGGCCCTTATGAGATCATAGAGGTGGTGGGACTTGTAAACTACAAGGTACGACAGGAGGGTAGAAGAAAGGAAGCCCAAATTTACCATGTAAATCTATTAAAACCTTGGAAAGAAAGTGCCAGTCAGCCCTCTTTAGTGGCAAAGAAAACCCCAGACTGTCAGGTGCCCATGGAGGTCTCCCTCCATCTTAGCCAAAAACAGGAAGTGATGGGGTTAGTAGCATGAAACCAAGATGTATTCTCTGCTATTCCGGGAAAGACCCAAATCATGCAGCATGATCTTGTTACTTCTCCTGGGGTGATAATAAAGCAGAGACTCTATCGCATACCTGAGGCAAAACGGGCAGCAGTAAAATGAGAGGTGGTGGAGATGCTGTCCTTAGGGGTCATAGAGGAGTTAAACAGTGAATGGAATAACCCCAATGTCTTAGTGCCTAAGCCTTTGGGGGGCTTTAAGATTCTGAAATGACTTATGCAAGTTAAATAAAGTTTCTCAGTTTGATTCCTACCCTATGCCCCGAGTTGACGAGCTGGTGGAGAATCTAACAAAAAGCCAGTATCTCACCACTCTTGATTTTGACAAGTGTATTGACAGATTCCTTTGACTGAAGTTGCTAAAGCAAAAATGGCCTTCTCTACCCCAGAGGGCTTGTTCCAGTACAAAATGCTGCCTTTTAGTTTGCATGGAGCCACAGCAACTTTCCAGAGGGCTATTAATAAGTTGCTTCAGCCCCCCCAGGGAGTATGCAGCTGCATATTTAGACGACATCATCCTCTTTAGCTCTGACTGGGAGTCACACCTTCCAAGGGTAGAAGCAGTGTTAGTCGTTAAGGGCACATGGGTTTAATGCTAACCCTGAGAAATGTGCAGTTGGAATGGTGGAGGCAAAATACTTGGGATATTTTGTAGGCAGAGGGCAGGTTACACCTCAGCCCAGTAAAGTGGAAGCAGTCCTTAACTGGCCTAAACCCAATTGTAAATCACAACTCAGAACATTCCTTGGTCTGGTCGGTTACTACTGCAGATTCATTTGTGATTTTGCCACTAGTGCAGCTCCACTGACTGAGTGCCTTAAGAAATAATCCCCAGACCAGATAATAATATGGTCTAAGCCAGCAGAGACTGCTTGGAAAAGAAGGGGAGGGAAGACGAGGATGGGGAGACATTAACAACATAACGAAATAGAATATCAGTGGTCACACAACACCATGTTAGATATAGGAATATACAAAAATATATAGGTGACCACAAAATTCCGACAAATATATCTGTATAAGCCATCAGCAGTCCACACAAATATGGTACTTAATGGTAAATGGAGGTTAGATCCGAGATCGCACTCCATACAAAATCGCAAACAATTTTAAGTAACGCCACCAGAGTTGGTAATGTTGTCACTAGATAAAAGGAGAAGATAGGATCTCCAAATAGATATGTAAATTTGTATAAATGTCCAGAGACTTCAACCGGTGCAGGTTACATCTACGTACGTAACAGCCTGTAATATTAGAAAAATAGCAGAACCTGAGGGCATGAGTAGGGGCCTTTTGAATAAGGAAGAATTTTTGAAAGGAGCCATTCACGCAAATAGAAAATTCTTAGACAATGTACGGCATAATCTACACAGTATAATAGGGGAAATACGAGCATAATCAGGACAATCTGTCAAATAGATGCAGATGGAGGGTCACTAATATCAGTCTGAACAAATTGAGAAAGTTCTTTCAAATAAACAGCTGTGTCCGTTAGTAAGAGGACATCTTTCAGAAAACCCTTCCTACAGTCTCAAACATTCAGGATATCGCAATCCAAACTTGCGGCCCTCTGTGACTTTTTGTGAGCATACAGGAGAAAAAGCCTTTCTGGCCCTGGTCAGCTAAACCGAGTAGTCCTGAAAAATTAAGAGCTCATGGCCCTCCCACTGTAAATTTTTCACTCTGCATGATGCAGACCAGAATGCTGTTTTGTTAAGGTAATTAAGGCAACGAAAGAGTGTCACCCATGGGCGAGGTTTGATATCGATGTTTTGACCTTAGCTATTCACTGTGACCTGTTTTACATCTGATCCTTGGTACCATCTTGTCCATTTGGTTCTGACCCAGCTTGTTGACTGCGCTGTATGCTTTCATCATTCGCTGCCCCATTCCTGAATGCACTAGCACCTGTATTAGGGAAAAAAGTCTGAGGGCTGCGACCTGCCTTTTGGACACCGCTAAGTCCATACTTCCTTGCTGGGGTCCCTGGTGAATACAGCCGGGACCCTAGACTCCACGCCTCAGTACTGGGTCTCTCCAATCCCAAAATACAGGCTAGCATCCTTATCCATCCGTGAATTGTGACACCTTTACAGTGGAAGTGCAGGTCCCAGCTAGCCTGCCCAGGCATGCTGGAACTTGGAGAACCTCAAATGCCAGATTATAAATATTCCAGTGTGAAAAGCGAAGGTCACCCCATTCATAATTTACTAAAGCCCACAACATATATTGTATCCAAGTTTTTTATTTTTTTCCTCTCTCAAAGGTTCATCAAGACAGTACTGCACATATTCTTGAAAGCCGTTACTCAGCAATAGTGTTCAATGGAATTATTTTATGATGAAGTCAACTATGGATGATGTATTGTGGTGGACAAACTCAATCTAGTAGGACTGTTTTCTGTGATAGAAATAAGAGGTAGCTCTATTGCAATCCATGGATATATTAAGTCATCAACTCCACAGTATGTGATAGCAGGTCATGCCCCATGACCTTTTGCTCCCAAACATGGAAAAGTGGCTAACAGCACAAACTACTATCACTTACACAGAAGGTCACACTGTCCCTTAGGAAATAATAATAATGACAAAGCAATATAAAGGTAAATTCAATATTATAATAGGGATAAACACTTGCTATGCAATATCTATCATTTAAGTTGTTCTGTATTTCTTTACAATTATCTAATAATTCTCATGATCTCTTAAATACTAGCCGACAATGAGCATTTATAAAAATAACCGCATGCCTAGTCCTCCCACCGTCGGAGATGTGCGCTAACCATCGGGTTAGCGTACATATCTGAATCAGGCCCTTTTGTTCCCGACTCTGTCTTCCTACTATGTCCCTGCCATTTCTAATGCTGAGTTCTGTATTTTGGTTAAGCTGCATCTTTTTTTTTTTTTTCTTTTTATTGTGCATAACTCTTATGTTTATGTATGTCATGTTTTTGACATGTTTTCTGCAGAATTCTTCTTTCTGCCATGCAAATTGGTTAAAATCAGATAATCTTTTATTCTGCTAATTTGTAATTGTCTTGCATGTCATGTTGTCTTGTGCTTCCATTACTCACTTAACCTGTGGTGTAATAGTAATGTGTTGTGTAATGTAGTAATATGCTATATTTCCTTTGCTATGGTTAGCTGTAATTTATCATATGTATGTTCTGCTATTCTGCAGTGTTTTCTTTTTTCCCACTTCTATTTTTCGCTGTGAACACTTTTGACACCTTTATAAATAAAATATTTTAAATAATAATATAATGGTAACATAATTAGAGATGTGCATGGACCTCTGTGATTTGATTTTTATTTTGCCAAAACCACATTCAAAGGTTTTTGTTATGCCAAAACTACCCTGAAGTGTTTTGGATCTGGATTTCTTTAAAAAAAAATAAAAAAAAACCAAACATCTGGTAATTTTGCCATGTTTTTAGTTGCTGCAGTAATATTAACTTCAATTACATTAATTTATAGCCAATTTTGACCACTCCACAACTCACAATATTGTTTTCAGTTTTCACCCATATTGGCCAAAGGCTGCAGTGAACTGACTGGCTAAACTAAGCAACAGAGCCACTGCACAAACACATGGCAGTTTAAAAAAGAATGTAGCACATCTAGGAAACATACTGGCACTGCAGTGGCAGACAGGATGGCAGCTTAATATCAGAGTCCCAAGGCCAGCACAGGTAAATGGAGGTGGAGCACTATTTAATGGGAGCTAGGTAAATGATTAATTGATTAACTGATTAGAAGATCTATTTATCAGATGAATATTATTGAAATCCTGTCTTATCACCAGTGTGACAAGTTGTCTAAAGAAATATCAGAAGATCTTGCATGTCTTATGAGTGTACAAAAGTCAAAATATCAATTCCAAACTTGCTGTCAATGTCACAGATGCACAATGGCAGAGGAGTTTGGACAAAATGGAACCTTGTGTATGATGTCGATACGTTCATTGGTAGTAAACTTCAGAAGGTGGATGCGCAGTTCCAATCTTCTTGTTGGTTTATGCATTAGAAGGATATCAAGATGGCACATGGGAAATTAAAGTTATACATGTCAATAACAATTTTTTAAATGAACATAGAAGCAAAACAAATTGAAATACACCAGGTAACAATATTGCGTAGAGTCAATAAACTGGAGCTGTATTTCCATCTAAAATCTGTACCTTAACAGCCGTATGTATGTATGTGTTTGTTTACTTTTTCACCTTCTAACTATATTTGCTTGGGATTTTTTCCTGACTGCTGGGCCACTTTGGTTCTAGTGCTCAAAAGCAATTACAGTCACATAATGCTTTGTTTGTTGCATCTGTAGTCTGAAAACAGAAAGTTTAAGATAATTCATGTCTCACTAATCTTTAACTGTACTGTGGTTAGCTTTTCTCCAATAATTAGTTTTTTTGTTTTTTTTGTTTTAATACAAATTTTAAAATATCTAAATTACTTATAATATCAAAAAATGTTTTAGAAGTTGTCAAAAAAATGTACAGTATATCACAATTTAAATACTGTATTTTGTCTTCTGGTATGTCTTGTAAATGAATGTGTGCAGAACATTAAGCTTTTACAAATTGCTCGTAATGTATGTTACAAATCAACATGTGTACAAATTATACGTTTTAATGTTTGTAGTCTTTCCTTTTTTACTTTAATTCCGCTTCAAAGTGTGTGTTGTAGATTTTATAAATAGAAAGGTTCACTACTCATTTCAGATATTGATGATTGTTTTTTTTTATATGGAAAATATACAGTGAATGTAATAAAATTAGTCTTTTGATCTGTTTGAAAGAGTCTAACCATTTTATAAATAAAGTGTGCAGAAAAGAATTTTGACACTAAAAGCATGTGCAATAATATAATTTGTATCTAAAATGCTTTTACCTTTTTAATGTCACTCATTTTATTTACTTTTCGTATATTGATAGATGAATAGTCATGAATAATGCATGCTTGGTCAAACTCCATTTTTATTCTGTTCATATGGTCTCCAGACTGTAGATCGACAGTAATTAGATAGACAGACAATGTCTAGATACCAAATGTTGTACAGTATAACACTGGGTATTGAAATAAGGACTCCAGACAGGCAGGTACTTGGTGAAGCAGTGTCTTTGTAATGGTAGCAGACACTGCTCCTTGGCATATGTGAGCATAGGCCTGGACACACATAGGCACAAAACAGAAAATAAGCAAACAACATAAAAGTAAATGTCTCAGCACTCCTTGTGCTACTGTCTGTGGACCCTCCAGGTCCTGGCACCCTAATGCTAACCATCACCCCCAGCCTATTGCCTGGCTAGCTTATCCAGCATCAGGAGTAATGAGCATCAGGTGTGTGGGAGTTTTAAACCCTTCCTGTGCTGCTGACTACCTGCTGGCTCTGGGTCACCTGGAAAACAAGGAATTCCATATCTCCACTTTGAGCTGTGATGCCCAAAAAACCCAGAATTTCAAACTAATATTGTAACTGCAGAATGTGCTGGTCTTGTTTTCCTCTACTTTTGGAGGTAGCTTATCCCACCAGAATGTGGGCAATTCAGGTAAGAGACAACCCCTCTCACCACAAGAGTCAATAGTTAGACAGGGACAAAAGTTAGACACACTAGTTCGACATGTTCGAAGGTCGACAGTGTCAAAAGTTTGACATGAAAATGGTCAACACAAAAATGGTCGATGCATGATTTGTTTTTTAGGGTAAGGACCAGGTGGTTGGGTTAGGGTTAATAACCATTATGAAGCACAGAGCACTGTTTCAGAGCTGCTTGTAGACGGCGTGTCAACTCCTATCTAGAATAATAAGAATACACAAAAGTAGTACCAGCGCTATAACATACTTAATAAATTATTTAAACTTTTTATTATAAACCGTCCATTTTTATTAACACACAAAGCTATATTTCAAATATAATCCACAAATAGGATAGTAATAGACAAAATAAGAAAAAGTTCTATCTGAATTAGACCAATAATTCATTTAAAGTTCCTTAATAAATATCTTATATTGCTTACTCATTAGTGCATATCCATGTACTACCATTAAAGCAGCAACAAGTTACCAGTTCCAGGAATCACAAAGTTCATACAGTTCCTTAGCAGCCAGTACTTGCACAAACTTTGGGCTGATGTAGATCCACCGCACAGTCTTTAAAGCCACCAGTAAGTTGAGGTAATTCCAAAGTCCATAGGAGGATGCCAAATATATTATTTTAAGCCACGTCCATAGATAGTAAATCCTGCTCAACGCGTTTCACTGGTATAATAGTGTTCAGCTTCCTCAGGAGCAATGGGTTAGGGTTAGGCACCAAGGGGAGGATTAGAGTGAAGATTAGGGCTAAACCATTTTCATGCCAACATTTTGTACCTGCCGACCTTCTTACATGTCGTACTTTAGTAGTTCTAACTTTTGTCCCAGTTGACTGTCTAACATCTGGTGTCTACCTAGACATTTTCTATCTAATTACTGTCCATCTATTATACCACACCACTTCATATACACTTGAGAATTGTTTTGGGGTGCATATTAAGGGTGGGACACCACTACACACACCCTCACTTACACTGGAAGCATAGCACAATATGCAAATTATTTTGCAGTAATTGATTTGTTTTTTACACAAATAGGTCTTTGTGAGAATTTGTTTTGGGGTGCAGACTAAGGGTGGGACAGTACTCTGCACACCCTCTTTTACACTGGAAAGATAACACTGTGCAAATTCAATTCAAAATGACCTCAGACTTGAGAAAAGATTATACAGGAAAAAAAAATAGATTTTTTTTATTTGCAATTTTCTTTTAAATAAATATAACTGGAAAAAATAATACTGAAAACAAGGAGGTCTCCTTGGGTGTATTTTATTGGAGGGAAGGAGGCTAAGAAGGCGATCAGATGTGCAATGGCACAAGCTGAAGAGAAAATGGCCCAGTCAGTAAGTAAAGGGGCCAAAACTTTTTTTTTAATTATATAAGTGAAAGGAGAAAATCAAATGGTGGAATAATAGTACTTAAGACAGACAGTGGTATATGTACTAAAGTGCAGGTTTTTAGAAGTGTAAATGTTGCCCATAGCAACCAATCAGATTCTAGCACCTTCCATAAGATAATAGCTAGAATCTCATTGGTTGCTATCAATACTCCACTACTAAAAACCTGCACTTTAGTAAATATACCCCTTAGTCTGGTGGAGGGTGACAAGGCAGATCATCTAAATAAATAAATATTTTTGCTCAGTATTCACTATAGAAGCAGAGTGGAAGGGCCACAGTTAAAATGCAAGGACATGCATAAATTAGGTAGATACAAGTACATATACAGAGGAGAAGGTCCTTATAGAACTATGAAAACAAAGTGGAGAAATCAATAGGGCCAGATGGGATAGATACAAATGAGCCAAAGGGGTGCTGGTAACATCATTAACTGAATTATTCAACCAGTCTCTAGCTACAGGAGTAATTCCAGAGGACTGGAAAAGAGCGAATGTAATCCCACTGCACAATTGTCACACTCTGCTCAAATTGTGTGACTTGCCTTGCCATTTGCTGCAGGTCAGGATTTCTGCCTGACTTTGTTCGAGAACCATGCAGTGACATCACCATCATGCACTATGTCAGCTGCTAGTATTCTACCAGTGGGAGTGCTCCTGCCTCAGCTGACCTCAGCAGCCTATCATGGACTGGCAGCAGATTCATATCCCCTGTGAGAATTCCCACTGGTGCCAGAGCAAAGCGTTACTTCCTAGTGTTAAGTTCTATCCTGTGGCTCCTTTGTGCAGAAAACAATCACTGCTACCTGGCTCTATATCTACAGTTCCTGTGTCCTGATTGTGTGCTGCTGTATTCCAGCTCTGTGCATTCACCAGCTGCACTGATTGGATGATTCCTGCAATCAGTCTCTGCAAACTTGTTCCTGGCTTGATTCTGACCTACTTCTGTCTAATCCCTGGTACTGCATTTGGTTATCTGGTTCTTACCTTGGCTATCCTCTGCGACCTGAACATGTCTGCTCCCTGGTACCTTGTTGTCCATTTGGTTCTGACCCGGCCTGTTCACTACGCTGAAAGTCTTCTCCGCTTCATCCAGAGTTACCCAGCACTTGTATAGGGGAACCTATTCTAAGGGTCGCGACCTGTGTGTTGGACACAGCCAAGCCCATACCCTCTTGCGATGGTCCCTGGTGAACACTGCTGGCACAGTAGACTCCGCGCCTCAGAAAAAGGTCATGCCAATCCCCAAATACGGGTTGTGCCCATTTGCCCTCTGAGAGTTATGACAACAATAGTGGAAGTAAGGAAGAGGCAAGCAACTACTGACCAGTAAGCCATACATCAGTAGTAGAGAAAATAATGGAAACTCTAATAAAAGAAAAATTTGTGTAACATCTCAAATCCAGCAATTTACAGGTTCCCAAACAGCATTGATTTACTTTGGGGGGTGGGGGGGAATCATGCAAAACAAATCTTATTGACTTCTTTGACTGGGTAACTAAAGTAATAGATCAAGGGGGGGTGGGGTGTGGATGTAGTTTATATAGACTTTTTCGTAAGGCTTTTGACACTGTACCACATTGCAGACTGAAAACTAAACTGGAAAACTTGGGATTGGATTCTAAGATGGTCAAATGGATAACAACTTGGTTACATGATGGGAAGCAGAGTTGTAGTAAATGGAGTGCAGTCACAGGAAAGAGAGGTTACCAGTGGAGCGCCCCAGGGATCTGTACTTGGAGTTGGACCAGTGCTTTTTAATTTCTATGTTGGTGACATTGCAAATGTTATTGAAAGGAAAGTATACCTTTTTGCAGATGACACAAAAATATGCAACAGGGTAGACACACCAGGAAGGGTAAGACAAATGATGGAGGATCTAGGTAGACTAGAGGAATGGTCAAGAATGTGGCAATTACAGTTTAATGATAAAAAGTGCAAAATCATTTTCGTACGAATGAAAACTACAGAGGAAGAAAGGGATCTAGGAGTCACTAATTCAGGTAAGCAGTGTAACAAAGCAATGAGGAAGGCAAGTCATATGCTTGGTTGCATAGGGAGAGGAATTAGTAGCAGGAAGAAAGAAGTAATAATGCCACTGCATAGGTCATTGGTACGTCCTCATCTAGAATATTGTGTTCAGTTCTGGAGGCCACATATCTACAGAAGGATATTAATACATTAGAGACTGTACAAAGAAGGATATCTAAAATGGTGAATGGCCTACACCAGTGTTGGCTAACCTTGACACTCCAGCTGTTGTGGAACTATGGCCCTCATTCAGAGCCGTACGCTCTGAGCAGAGCGCACGCTCTGAATGAGGGCCGCCCTCCATAAAAATGGAGCGTCCTCCTGGACGCTCGTATAGCTGTGGGTCACCACCCACAGCCTATACGAGCGTGCAGTTTGATGGCCGCGATGGTCGTGACCATCGCGACCATCGAAACTGTGAGCCGGAGCCTGCGGTTGAGGTTTTCAACCGCAAGGCCCGGAGTGATTTTGGCTCTATCAGAGCCAAAATCACTCCCACTGACATCACTAGTGATGTCAGTGGGCCGGCTTCTGACGGGAGGCGTTCAACATCGACAGCACGCCCCCTTTGATCAGACACAACGAGCGAAGGACTTTCCTTCGCTCATCGCGTCTGGTGCATGCGCACGACGGAGCTCCCTCCGTCGTGCGCAAGCTCAGTGCAGACCATCGACCCACTTGCGAGCGGACAGCCGCTTGCGAGTGGGTCTGAATCAGGGCCTATATATTCCAGCATGCCCTGCCACAGTTTTAGCATGCCCTAATAGCAAAACTGTAGCAGTGCATGCTGGGTTATGTAGTTCCATAACAGCTGGAGTGTCAAGGTTAGCCAACACTGGCCTACACCCTAAAATGTACCAGGAAAGATTAAGAGATCTCAATATGTATAGTTTTGAGAAGAGAAGGGAAAAGGGGGCACATTATTAAAACTCATGATATATTTCAAAGTTTCTATCAAGTACAGGAGGGAAACTTTCTTCAAAGGAAGAGAAGTACTAGAACACTGGGACATGCACTAAAACTGGAGGGAGGGAGATTTGAAAGGAAATTTGAGGAAAAATTACTTCACAGAAAGGGTAGTAGATAAGTGGAATAGCTTTCCATCATAGGTGGTAGAAACTAAGACAGTATAGCAATTTAAACATGCTCTGGAGAGGCATAAAAATATTCTGACAAAACTGAGGATCACATAGGGTTGAGGTTACCAAACAGTAAAAAAAGATCAGACTAGATAGACCAAGTGGTTCTTATCTGAAGTCAAATTCTATGTTTCTATGTAAAAAGTAAATGTTTTTTGCTTCTTAAGTGATCCTGCACCTTTTTTTTCCTACAACTAGTCACAGCAGCAGTCAGCAAAATACAGTAGCTAGCCTGGTTGTTTGCACTGCAGTGTATGAGTGTGGAGTGTGTGTGACAAACACACATACACTGACAACAATGACAATGATGCCTCCACTGTCACACTTCAGACACCTACTCCTGTCTCCACTCTCCAGGGGGTCTGTTTAGTAAGCCTTGGAAAGAGATGACGTCAATGGAGATAATGTACCAGCCAACCAGCTCCTTTCATTTTTCAAACACAGCCTGTGTCGTGGAATTTAGAAGCTGATTGGCTGGTACTTTATCTCCATTTACTTTATCTCCATCCAAGGCTTAGTAAATAGATCCCCAGATCCACTAAACTCCTAGGACCTAAACCTAACTCCTCCTAACCTAATGCTGTTAATGGCACTCTAATGGTGCCCCAGTAGCTTTTTAAAATATATAATGTCTCACTGCTCTAGCCCCCAGTCCCACACCCTACCCTCCTGTCTTCTGTGTGAATTGCCACCCGATCATGAGGGAGGGACTTTTACATGTCATGATCGGGCCCGCCTTCAGAACTCCACCTAAGTCGGGTGGCCGTGATGTTGGGGTTTTACAAATTATTAGAACAACAAAATATATCTCCTCTGCCAACACCAAGGAATTTGGGTAGGAATAACCTCCTCCTACAGTGGTCATTCGGTTACGCTTACTGTATATACGCTTTCAAACAAAAACAGTAGCATATGCCTCACAAGGCCATAGGTCTAAAAACACAGAATTCAGAACTATAAACTAGGTTTTCATTTCAAGACTACTTCAAAGCCTAGAAGTACAAAAAAGGAGTTACGAAGATTATTACAAATACAATTGTTAAAAGTACACACAGATTATGGACAATTTCAAAGAGATGAAACCAGGAAAGAACAAATCTCAAATCACCTGGGCCGGGTTGAACCTTGGAAGAAGTGAGGTCTCTTTTTGGGAATTTGGTGCATTCGGACCATTATGGCCCCCTCATGAAAATGAACAAAGGCGGAACACTGGATTCAGCTGATATACTGGTTCGACCACCTCCCCCTTTACCTAGGAAATTCTCTCCTCTTAGTTTTGGTGTATGGAGGGGGGGGAGAAGAGACAGGATATCTAGGGAAACTGGCACTGGTGTCATTTGTATGATAAGAACATCACACATGGCATCCTGACTCCCCAAAGGAGACTGGCTGTCTCCCAGCTTTTTGGGTTACCTCAAAACAGAATAAACAATTTGTACATGCAATTAATTGGCTGTTCAATCCAACCACATAACTCTCAAGCAGTTACATACAGACTGACCATTGGTCATATGGTTAGAAAATAAATTTTTCCTGCCGAAAATACATGGATATCACATACAATTTAAACAGTACAGTTTTGTTAATATGCTCATTCCAGAGTACCATACATTAGTCATCCTTGCAGATCATATTTTAGATGCGAATGGGTCACCATCATCACACATGTAATCCCAAACACACGAGATCAGACACTTGTAAAATGACGGTTTGCCTCATTTTGGGATCTGAACTTAGTGGGAAGATCCGAGCTGGGACTCAGATCCACTTGTTTTCTCTAGTTTTTAATTTCTATGAAACTGAACCTGGGCATCTCTACAGTAGTACTAAACAAAACATTTTATCTTTTTATATTTAATATATTGTCATGTTTATTTCTATTTGATTTTCAGCAAAGTATTAAAAACATATAGTTTTATTACCTTTTGTATGCATTCCTTTGCTATCAGAATATGCCCACTCACTTTTGGAGAAATCTCTTGTATTGTTTTGCCTGTGGTGTTTTTAGATGGGCAGATTTGGGCACTCTGCTGTGATACAAGTGGCACAACACAAAGCCGCTTATCCCGGCTTTAGCTTTTCTAGCTTGACTACAGGATGTAAAGGCATAACTTGAATTGTCTGGGTGTTGTCTGAATTGATCCTGTCAGTATGCAATAAGGCAGAGTGCTAATTGAATTAGTAGCAATCTGGCACAACAGCCTGGATTACAGTACATGTATAATTATTATATGCCCATTATTTTTCAAATCCTATAATTGTCTGGATACATTTTGTTAGTAAGCCATATTAAAGTTGCACTTTTGAGAAATATATTTTTTTCCTTTGGGATAGGGCCTCCAAGCCCCCATGCATAGCAGCCTAATTACTAAAGGGAGTAAGGCCCCTTTCTCAGACCAAATTGGGTGCTTCTCTCTATTTAACAAACCCCCTTTGTCCACTACCTGCATAGATACAGTATTTTCCATTTGCTTCGACATGTAAAGTCACAGTTCTGGTATCGCTAGTGAGATATCAGAAAATAATGACAGAAAAAATGCTTCATTTATTTCAATGAGGCCTTTTATGAAATCAGAATGGCCCGAATTGAACAATATTTTTTTTTTCTTAAGAATTTAGGAAAACATTTTTTTTATAGAATTTTATTAACATTTTTTTTTTCTTTCTACAAAGGTAGAGCTAGAAGCACAAGCCAAGGCTTCTTGTTCCAATAAGTATGTAAAAGCCCGCATTCCACCAAGACTAGCTGGTGATGCCAATATTGCCAGGGAGCTTTGTCAGTCAGCTACAGTTACATCCTTTACTACATTGTAGGGAAAATAGTAATGTTCTGTTTTTGTCTTTTATATATGTGAGATGTTTTTCTTATGGGCATTTATTAAAGCTGACCCTTTCCTTGGGCAAATACGAAATCCCCAAAAACCTTTTCTGAAACTCTCACTCTAATTGAGGCAAAATCTAGGAAATCCATCATCATAACGCTGTGTGTATGAAAGTGTTAGCTGCAGTATGGCAACATGCTCGGTTACATTGAATAATTTAAGATGCTTGTAGGTTTTTAAAGTGCTGCAATACAGAGTCATTTTTACTTATTATTATTATTATTATTATTATTATTATTATTATTATTATTGGTTTTTAAAAGCTCTCGTGTTTTTTTTTTTTTTTTTTCTTTCCCTTTTAAGGAATGGCTAGAAAATTAAGAGAAACCTACTTCTGTTTTATATTTCAGCCTTAGAATTTCTTTAGAGTCTTTAGGTCTTATCGTAATATAATTTTAATTACATGGAATGCAAGCACAAGAGCCTCGTCGTATCTGCAGGTTGTTGCTGCTGACCTAGTTTATAAAAAATAATTGTGTCCTAGAATGCCCTAGTGTAGGGATGTTTAGCAGACTTCATTAGGCTCTGTCTGGTTACTTAGGGCCTGATTCAGAGATGCACATTCATCCCAGGATGAACGCACATCTCCGATGGTTAGGGGTCTGATTCAGGCATTTTTCTATAACCATGAAAAAAATTATAGAAATGTTTTTTTTGGCCAAAATAAATGCTGCAGTTAAAATAGGGGTACATTAAAATGGGTCGAAGTGTATATTTTTGTGTCATTTTAGGAAACTTTAAAAAAAAAAAAAAGTTAAATACACCTGGTTGAGCCACCTGCAATGTATAAAACACATGTTCCATCCATACAGCCCCCCAAATACCTGACCCACTACTTTTAAACCCGTTTTCCAACACTTATTATTTTTTCACTCCAAAAATTACATAGTTATTGGTCAAATTAAGCAAATTTAATTTTTTTGCCTAATTAGTCATTAAGGGGGTATCCAAGGGGTTCTGTACCAAGTCCCAGCAGTTTTACCCAAAAATAGGGATTTTGCACAACTTATCACCTACTCAGCGATGGTGAAAAGTAATTTGTGATAACACCTATACAGTTTTCACATATGTGAAAAATGCATCCAATAAGATTTCGCGGTAACCATTTTTCCAGAATGGTTCTCAGAAATAAAAAAAAACTTATCAGGGAAATAGCAGCTATCACGGCTAATTGGATATGGCCCTTACCTTGAAGTTTTGCTTTATTTTGTATTTAAGTTTGAGAAATAAACACTATTGTGACATCCTTGCATTTGGTTATGGTCATATGGAACCAGTCTATTCACAAAGTAATATAAACTTTTCTGTCCCTATAGAATTATGCAGTATTCTAAGAATAAACTAAACATGTCCTTTAAAAAAATAATCTGTTTGCAGATACAGTAACCGAAATATAAAATATTATCATGTCCATTGATGCTTATTAACCAAAGATATGGTAATAGCTTTGCATGGGCATCAGATACCATGTAAAGTGAACATAAACATGAAAACATTTGTTCTTGAGCTGATACAATACTACTATTTTTTGTTCAGCTTGTTTTGATAATTACATTTCTTAATAATTGCAACATTATGTTAATGAGGTTTTACATTTTTATTTGTTAACATATGTGATTATTTTATGATTGACACATAGTAATATAATGTCCCAAAACATTGTTTTAAATTGAACTAATGTACTGTAAAATTATAAAATCGTTTTGAGAAAATACATTCCGGGAGATTATTTTTAATTTCATGCTGCAAAAAGGAGAAGGAAAATTTACATCAAACAGCTCATGAAAAAACTACCTTTGGTAAGCGTTCATTCTTCAGCTGGTTATAGTAAAACCATGGTAATTTATCAGCTAGTGGTATGTGAGAACACAAAAATTTACTTGCACCCATTTTTGATTTTTCATTATTTTTACACCTCTTTTTGTGTGTGTGTGTGTGTGTGTGTGTGTGTGTGTGTTAATGCAGCTTGTTCAGATAGAGAATCCAGCTTATTCTATATTGTACATCAATTGTGTCTTTGAATGTAGTGAGCAGTTATTGGCTTTGGGAATTTTTAATCATTATAAAATATCTATACTAACTGACTTATGACATTGTATATATTAAATTATTAATGTGTTACTGAATAAGCTCTGACTCACTCAAAATCCAAAGTACAGTATTGCCAAAATAATCAGTTCCTTCATATTTGTTAGTTATAAGTAACACCAAAGTTGAATATTAAACAACTAGCTAACAACCCGTCAAAA
This sequence comes from Taudactylus pleione, assembly GCA_031769625.1. Lineage (NCBI taxonomy): Eukaryota > Metazoa > Chordata > Amphibia > Anura > Myobatrachidae > Taudactylus > Taudactylus pleione. The sequence goes on along the minus strand of JAUIMM010000120.1, from coordinate 10,957,153 downwards.
TGACGGGACATTGTCGGCCCATGCAAAGTCCAGTTTGAGCGCTTAAACAGGTAACTTTTTTGGTAATTTCTGCTCGCCAGCTTGGGGGCTGCAATCAGAAATGTCAGTGCCAGCGGCTGGGCTGCGAGTACAAATTTCACTCTCCCAACATTTCACAGTAAAAAAAAAAAAATGGTACAGGTGGTGTGGCCACGGTACACTGGGAGCTGGAAGCAGCAGGCGCTGGCTAATTACTGTTAGTGTGCACTTTGAAGTTCATATTTATATATCTCGGGGTCAGCCGGTGCTGGATACTTATTGTAGTGTTATATAGCAACAGTAATCATAATCGGCTAGCGCCGCCTGCCACTTTTCCCCCAGTGATCTATGGAAATTAACTTCAAAATTCACACTAAGAGTAAAGAGCCAGCGCCAGCTGCCTCCCTACACACAGAGCCTGCAGACAGCCATGGTAGACGGGAGGGGGTGGGGGAAGTTCCTGTCGGTGTCACTGTTCAGCGCTGCAGGAGTCAGTGTCCCCGCAGCGCTGCTTAGAAATCTGGTATCCCAGTACAGTAACAGTTTGGCAAGTTTTTAAATAGAATCTAGCACCTCAATTACTTTGATTTTAAGATGCCTGTTCTATGACTTTCTTATGCACAATCACTACCTTTATACTAAAGCTTTGGCTTGTTCCAGTTGTACAGTGTTTCCCCTGGGTGACAGTACTTTTATTTCACTAGTACATACTGACTTGACAAAGTACCAATGAAACTGCAAAGCGTAAAACGGATAATCTTTCAGTGAGTTTAAAGTAGGGGTGAGCGGGTTCGGATTTCTGAAATCCGACCCCCCGAGCCCCCCCGATCCGAGGCCGATCTGAGTCAGGCTCGACTTTTCCCGCCTGACTCGGATCTGAAATCGAGGCAAAACGTCATCATCCCGCCTTCCGGGTCTCGCGGGTTTTGGATCCTATATAAGGTACCCGCGTCGGCGCCATTTTCTCACTTGGCTGTGGACAGTGAAGAGGGAGGGTGGGAGTTAGGGCTGGCTGGGCTGTGTAGTGTAGTGCAGAGTAGTGTTGTGCTGTGCTGTGCTGCACTGTGCTGCTGTTGTCCATAGGGGCTGTGTCCACTACTTCAAAGTCCATAGGGGCTGGCTGGACTGTGTTGTGCAGTCAGTTGTCCATAGGGGCTGTGTCCACTCAAAAGTCCTGTGCAGTGTCCCAGTCCTAAAGGGGTGCTGTAGTGTTGTCCAGGGGGTGCTCTGTCCGTCAGGGGCGCTCCCCCCAAGTGCTAAAAAAAAAATCAAAATGTTTCTGTGTTTGTGAATTGTGTGCGCAGTAGCCGCACGTGCATCAACAAAGTAGTGCCAAGCGTGCGCCTGTGTCATAAGTAAAGGGCTTGACCGTTAAAGGGTGCTGTAACCCCCAAAGTACACTCCAAACCAAATAAAAAAATATTTTCTGTGTTTGTGAATTGTGTGCACTGTGGCTGCACGTGCATCAACAAAGGAGCAGCGCCAAGCGTGCGCCTGTGTCCCATAAGTAAAGAGCCGGCTGGCTCATTTCTTAAAGGGTGGTGTAACCCACAAAGTTCACTACTCTCCAGCAAAAATAAAAAAATATTTTCTGTGTTTGTGTGCGCTTTAGCCGCACGTATATATCAATATAACATAAATGGAGGACCAAACTTTCTCTGATAAAAATAAAATAGGGAAAGATCAAGAACCACTTCCTCCTAGTGCTGTTGCTGCTGCTGGGAGTTGTTCATCATCCCAGAGAGGAAGTAGGAACACCACTACTTTTACTAAACAATTGACCCTCCAACAGTCCCTAGCGAGTAGGATGAAGTACGACAGCAGTCATCCTGAAGCAAAACGTATAACTGAGGCCTTGACTGCTATGTTGGTGTTAGACGTGGGTCCGGTATCCGCCATTAGTGCAGTGGGATTTAGACAATTGATGGAGGTAGTGTGTCCCCGGTTCCAAATCCCATCTAGATTCCACCTGCATCCTCAAAGCAGCAGCGACAAGCGTGCATCTGTCTGTTAAAGGGTGGTGTAACCCTCAAAGTGCTCCAAAAAATAAAAAACAATTTTTTTTATGTGACTTGTGTGCGATGTAGCCGCACGTGCATCAACACAGTAGCAGCGCCAAGCGTGTGCCTGTGTTATAAGTCAAGGGCCGGTTTGGACAACTGGTCCGGACTGAAGGACGTGCCAACAATTTGTGACAAGTCTACTGTCACTGCATATGATACTGTCCTCAAAGCAGCAGCGACAAGCGTGCGTCTGTCTGTTAAAGGGTGGTGTAACCCTCAAAGTGCACTCCACAAACAATTAAAAAATTCTTCTTTATTTTTCTGTCTTTGTGAAATGTGTGGGCTGTATCCGTACCTGCATCCTTAAAGCAGCAGCGACAAGCGTGCGTCTGTCTGTTAAAGGGTGGTGTTAACCCCAAAGTGCGCTCCAACAAAATAAAATAATCTTCTTTATTTCTGTGTTTGTGTGTGAAATGTATGCACAGTAGCCGCACCTGCATCCTCAAAGCAGCAGCGACAAGCGTGCGTCTGTCTGTTAAAGGATTACATCGGTGACAGCATCCAAGTAGGCATGTCAGACAGTCCGTACCTGTACTGGCAGGAAAAAGAGGCAATTTGGAGGTCCCTGTACAAACTGGCTCTATTTTACCTGAGTTGCCCCCCCCTCCAGTATGTACTCCGAAAGAGTGTTTAGTGCAGCCGGGAACCTTGTCAGCAAAAGGCGTAGGAGGTTGCTTCCACAAAATGTGGAGAAGATGATGTTCATAAAATGAATTATCAACTCTTCCAGGGAGACCAGCCTCCAGAACGTACAGAGGGACCTGTGGTTGTGGATTCCAGCGGGGAAGAATTAATACTCTGTGAGGATGAGGATGTACACAACACTGAAGAGGGTGAGGAATCGGTGGATGAGCGGGATGAGGATGACATCTTGCCTCCGTAGAGCCAGTTTGTGCAGGGACAGATTAATTGCCAGCTTGTTTTGTGGGGGCCCAAATGAACCAATCATTTCAGCCACAGTCGTGTGGCAGACCCTGGAGCTGAAATGTTTGGTTTGTTAAAGTGTGCATGTCCTGTTTATACAACATAAGGGTGGGAGGGAGGGCCCAAGGACAATTCCATCTTGCACCTCTTTTTTTTTTTTTGAATTATGTACTGTTAGGATGGCAGTTTGAAAAACTAGGTCCCAGTCTGCCACTGCAGTGTCACTCCTAGATGGACCACGTGTTTGTGCCGCCCACTCGTATCTCTTAGCATAGTCATCCAGCTACCTCTGTGCAACCTTTTGGACATAAAAACACTATTGTGAGGTGTTCAGAATAGACTGGAAATGAGTGAAAATTACGGTTATTGAGGTTAATAATAGCATAGGAGCAGAAAAACACACAAATTCTGTGATTTTAGCTCTTTTTATGCTTTTTAAAAAAAAAAATACAGATCCAAAACACAAAACCCTGAACCCAAAACATGGAAGGGTGGTTTTGGCAAAACCAATCCAGATCCAAAACACGAAGAGAGATCCAGATCCAAAACCAAAACACAAAACACGAAAAGTGGCCGGTGCACACCCCTAGTTTAAAGTACTGCAAAAGTTTTCAGACAAAGAGAAGTGAGTAAATAGGAAAGGACAAAAAGGTTACTATTTCTGAATATGCTCATTCCTGTTGAGATGTGACATTGTGCTTGATAGGGCTAAGCAGGTACTTGTCACTCTGTGCATGTTAAATAAAAAAAGGCAGGCAAAGCTGATCTATGTAGGATTTGCTGACCCTCTGTTTACTTTGTAATACTAATAACAGTGTTGAAAGCAGCAGAGGTCCAAGAGGATGTGATGTGAAATTACCTTTTTAGACTTTTGTGGATGAAGTCTCAGTGAAATATTTGAGATGGAAGCAAGGCATTTCCCCCCCCCTTCCCCCCAAACATGTGATGTTATGATGGTACAACAAGGTGACAGTGCTGTCAGGACTAGGAAGTATAATAACTGACCACCCTGAGTGTCTTTGGGATACTCCAGGCAGCTTTGAGGTGGTTTTCTAGACTGCACAGTGCCGTTCCCGACACCCTGCAAGCCAAATGTAGGTGCCACAGGGGAGCTATGGTGCTACCCACTAGGCTCTGGGCCATCAGTGGCAGCACTTCTTGCCCACCCCTAGTTATGGCCCTGGATGGAAGCCTGAATGGAGAGAGACAAGAATTGAGTGATTAGAGAGAAAGTGAAACACTGTGGTCAGTTGTACACAAGTCACTCAAATTGGAAGAGAGCAAATAGCGTGATAGGGGGAGAATGTGGCTGTGTCCAGTCCAGAGGTGTGGTTTGGCAAGTTGCTTTTTACAGAGTAATGTACGTTCATATGTTATGTGAATTAGGGGTCTAGTTACTAAGCAGTGTTAGGAGACAGAGTGAAAAGTGATAAGGTGCCAGCCAATCAGCTCCCAACTGTCATCTCACAGGCTGTGTTTGAAAAATGACAGTTGGGAGCTGATTGGCTGGCACCTTATCACTTTTCACTCTGTCTCCTAACACTGCTTAGTAAATAGACCCCTCAGTTATAATTTCTTAAATCATAACTTGCTGCACCACTTTTAATGTTGATGTTTCCCCATAAATAAGTGCCTACGTGTAATTGTATTTTTGTACATTGATTTAATCAGCAGTAAATATCCTGTTTGTGGTCTGCCATGGGCCAGCTGCCCTTCCCATCTGCTGTTATAATTTCACCTTGTTCTCTACACTGACATTGGATACCTGTCATTTGGCGTGAGGATATCACATTGTATAAACTTGTTTTGTATATATTATGAATATTTACATACAAATGGATGTCAGATTGTATTGATTAAAATGATAGAATTCTAGTTGAAGTATCTGGCGATTTGTCAGTATGACAAAGCTGTAAATCTTCTCAAAGACTTTTTTTACTAGATTAAAATATCTTATTTTGAAATGATAGTCTGAGATGCATCAATCAGATATTGTCTAATTGACCAATGTATTGGTAGAACCTGTATATCAAGCTGTGTAATTAATCATATTACTGTACCACATTGGTAGTCAAAAGTAGTAACCAATATACTTTTTCTTATTTTGTTATCTTCCTAATGACTGTAACAGCAATTACCACAGAAAATGTATACCATCCTGTGCTGGCCTGGCCACCCAGTGATTTTGGTAAATGCCGTATGACCTATTGCTCTCATGAGCTGGCCAGGGAACCTGGCTTTCACTCAGTGCTTTGTGTAAATTAGAGGTGAATTGAGAATTGTTGCTAGCCATAACAGTACTAACCAATACATGAATTGGGATTCTAATTGAAAACCGTTTTGCTGCCTTCAGCCATTGTACCTCTCCTGACTGAGTTTTTTTCTTGGCTCGCTGTGCAGTAGTGTGGAGAGGATTGTGTTAATGGTAGTTATATATGCTTGACAGTGGTCTCGTAAGGTGCAATTTTTGGCATTTAGGCTATAACAGTTCGAATAAATAAATATATACAATACATACATATAATATGTGTGAAAATCTTGCTCCCCCACCCCATATAAAGGTACATAGATAATGCCGGTATCCTCAAATACAGGTCAGTTAATATAAATGGTTATACACGGTGGTAGTCAATACACTAAAATCAAGACACCTTCATTGAAATGATGGTCATCTACTTCCTTGACAATCTAAAGCTGGGTACACACCTTACATATATATCTGCAGATCGAATGGTTGTTCATACACACTCAACAACAATCATCTGTCGTGTCGTGTCCCCCCACCCCACGGCCTCCATTGCAAGTGCCAACCGCTCATAAACACAGTATGATGTCCCAATATATCAGCAGATTTATTTGGGTATCAGCTGTACAATGAATGTCTGTGAATGACGTAGTTCAGACATATCGCTGGTGCACACTGGCCGAGGCACACAAGATATATTGGCCGTTCAAATGATCGGCCAATATATCTGCCAGTGTGTACCCAGCATTAGATTTTTGTCGCTGTACCACTGTACATTATGTGATTGTTGGATGCTTTCATACTGTACACACTGGACAGCTAGACTGAACTCCCAATTGTTAATCTACTGTTTTGATTTATGTAAATAAGTCCTGATGCTTTTCTATTAAGGTGATGTGTATCCTTGTTTTGACAGTTGTGGTTGGTTGTGAAAAGACTTTACCATTAAACTTAACCTATTTATTTACCTTTTAAAATATACATTACCAAAATGTAAGTTGATAGCTAAAAATAATGAAATAATCAAGTAACACTGGCCTTTCAATTTAAAAAAAAATCTAGAATCTGGCTAGTGATATACATAAACTGACAAATCCTAGCAAAATCATTATGTTCCTTCTGCAAAAGTGGGACATTATTTATTTATTTATTTAGTTAGTTTAGTTTAGTGTTGTTGTTGTTTTTTTTTTTTTAAGTTTAATCAAGACAGCCAACATGGGTCATGTTCCTCCTCATTAGCTAGCCTAGCTTTGACTTGAGTTAGGATTTTGTAGAGACTAGAGATGTGCAGTTAGGTTCTTCAGAATCCGAATCCACCTGAATTTCGTAAATCCGAGTCACTGTTCTAATCTTCTTAGGAGATCCGGGTAAATCCAGGTCACTATTCTGAACTTTTTTGCGGTTCGGAATTCAGATTTTAAATCCGAATTTTGGGTTTTGGATTGCATAAATTACATGATTTTAGCTGTTTTTAAAGCTTTTTATCTATTTAACTAAAAAAAAATTAGAACCAAAACACTTGAGGGTGGTTTTGCAAGACCAAATCCAGATCCAAAACTTTGACTGAGATACAGAACCAAAACCAAAACACGGGGGGCGGCGCACATCCCTAGTAGGAAACATGGGTCCTCAAATGGGTCTGTTTTACCTAATTAGTGCCTGCTGATTGCACATAAAAAGGGTTATTCTAGATTCTCTTCAATCCACCTCATTTACTGAGCACATTCTGGAGCTTAACTATGGAATATAGTGTCACTATTATGGATATACACACAGGGTCAGTGATGTCACAGCAACTCAAATTACTGCAATCTCCACTTTTACAGTATACCTGTACAAAGTCCCATCTGTACTAAAAAAGACAGTGGAAGAATATCTGTTGTATGTAATGGAGCGAGAGAGGGTAACTTTATTTTCTAGTCCTCAAAAAACATAGGGATTTAGTTGTTCTTCAAATTCACCCAAGTTGCTGGTAATACCGCTTTTATTCCTAAATTCCGGGTCTGACCTGGAGGTTGGAACAGGGTTCCAAACCGGACCAGACCTGGAATTTAGCCAGCTCCAACTCAGGATATTCCCGAGTTGGCGCCATTCACACCGGAGCCGGGTCTGCAGTTTCCCAGCTCTACAGTGTAGAAGTGGACGCTTGGAGATGACGTCATCTCCAAACGCCACTGAAGTTGGCCAATTGGCAGGCATACGGTGCGCTCCAGGTCACAGTGACCCGGATCACGCCGTTTACACTGCAGGGTTTCATGGGTTTCCCATGTTAAACCCTGCAAGTTACCTGGGTTGGATTGCCAAGTCACTCAACCCGGGAATCCAACCCTGTCCTCTTTTACACCAAGGAGTTACCCGGGTTAACACGGCAATAAACCTGGTTTTAGCTCTGGTGTAAAAGGGGTATAACTGTGTTTTTAATTTATTTTATTTTCATGGTTTGTATTGAAATAGAAATATAGAGGACTTTGATCAAAATACAGGTTGATATAGGCTAATGATGAGACTGATTAGTATTTGAGACCAAACCACTGATAATATTGGTGTGCTTTTTTACTATGTACAAATATTTAGGGTCCTGGAATTGTAACATAATTTGTCTTATTAATGGATAAGAAAGTAACTGTTGAAAAAATAACTATGTATCAGAAACAGAGTTGGCATTTAAAACCAATGCACTTTTTAAGCTTAACACAAAACCGTTCAGCACATATAAACGGCATTATAGCAGATAGTACTCAAACCACCAAGGGTCCATTAAAAATGTATTGTTTATTGCTTAAACTTTTACATTCTTTTCAAGTGATTCATGATTGTAATAATCCATGGAAATAGAGCAGGCCTTATAAATTTAAATGTGATTTTGCTTTGGAAAATATCATATTTTAAATATGCAATCCTTTATTTCATACAAAATGTGTGAAATAATGCAAGCAATTATGCTTCAATGTGGTTTGTGCATTCTGAAACATTCTTGGGAACATCTTAATTCAACCACAAAACAGTTTAGATTAATAGGTATAAACAACACATCAGCAAGCCAATAATGTCTTGAGTTAGGTTAGCTGTGTGCAATAATGTTAAGATTAGAGATGTGCGGTTCGACTCTCCAGAAATCCGAACCCACCCAAATTTTGTGGATCCGGACAGATCAGAGGTCCTGATTCAGAGCTGGACGCTCTGACAGAGCGCTCGCTCTGAATCAGGGCCGTCCCTACTCCTTTTTGGAGCAGCCTCCTGGCCGCTCGCATAGCTGTGGGTGACCACCCACAGCTATAGCGAGCAGCCAAAATGATGGTCGCGATGGTCAAGACCATCGGGCTTGCGACGAGACCCCTGCAGTAGGGTCTCGCTGCCGCAAGCCCAGGTGTGCTTTTGGCTCTATCAGAGCCAAAAGCACTCCCACTGACAACACTAGTGATGTCCCAGACCCAGACGGTAGGCGTTTCCATGGGAACGTCTCCGTATGGGCAGCCACGCCCCCGGCACGCCCACCAAAGGGGGCGTGCTGTCAATCAACATTGACAGCACGCCCCCTTTGGTGCGAGACCCATATTCGCGCATATTTGCGCACTTGGGCACCGTCGACCCACTCGCGAGCGGATCTGAATCCGGCCCTGAGTCCCGGTACTGAATTCGTATTTTAAATCTGAATTTCGGGTTTTGGATTGGAGGAGTTACATAATTTTAGCTGTTTTAAAATCTTTTTATCAATATAAAAAAACAAACTCTTGAGGGTGGTTTTGCAAAACCGAAATCACACGAAGTTGAATTCAGATTCAATCCAAAACACGGGGATCAGCGCACATCTCTAGTAAAGATGTACATGTTGTTTTTGTACTTGTTTATTTACATATATACAGTATGCTTGTAGTACATTGCCATGTTCCTTTTGTTATAGGGGTTGACAGTTTTTCTTATATTCTTGCCATACCTCCCATGGTCGGCTGATGGTAATTTGTAATGGGGTCTCTGTTGCAACATTTGTGGGTATGGTCGTGTTCCTGGTCAGCTGAAAGACACCAATTTATATTGGGGGTATGGAAATTGTTGTCTTGGTGAAATAAAACACTTCGCTTTATGTTTCATTTAATCTGGTCTCATTTATATGCATAGTGTAAATGTACAGTATAACCTCAGACTTGCAGAATTAAGTTGGCATTGTACCAGTATCTATCATACCAATCCATGTGTTTTCTTAGAACCCATTGTCAACGTTCTACACGTCCTTGCTCTCTATAGTATTCAGTGCTTCCTGAAGGACATAACTGTGTTTTTTATATGTGAAAGTCGCATGTATCGCTGCACATGATCCTGCAAGGTTTTATGATGTGAAATATTCCTGTCACACTCAGCACACTGTATATAGAATTAGCATATATAAATTGTGTGTGCTCTAATTGAAGGGTCATGGTTCCTTACGCTTTCATTGACCTCCTATCTGATACACACAACCAGCACACATTACCCTGGCTGTAGCTAGGGTAGTGCGGCCGGTGCCATCGCACAGGGCGCCACAGGTCAGGGGGTGCTGTTTGGGCCTGTCTAATGTCTGTTTATTATCATTCTCACTTGTAGCTTCCTCTTATTTAATCCCCAGCATCTCCTGGCCTCCCCTATCTCTTCCCTGGCCCTTCCCCATGAGGCCATTCCCCTTTTTTGGGTGCATTATGTCCCTTTGAAAAATGAGGGGGGCGCCAATGCTCTTTCTGGCACAGGGCACCAAAATGTCTAGTTAAGGCTCTGCACATTAGCACAAGGGCTCGCTACAAATGTACCCTGGGCGCCCAGCATAGAGCAGCAGCCTATTCTTAAAACATGGATTTTGGTGTAGAACATACTGTATGAACTGTTTTAACAAACTGCATTAAAAAAACGGCTAACGAAATATATTCTATTGGCTTCACTTTTCATATTAATATGGTTACCGCCAGGGTAACCCCTATTAAACTTTGAGGTGATACTTCCTATTCTGCAAATCTTATTAGATACTACTATATTGGACCCATCATCTGCCGGGTGGCTAGCTATTGTACTCAGCATTGCAAGTGTTTTTCACTCTCTCTCTTAACCCACCATCCCATCTCTTTGCCTGCCATCTGTCTGCCTTTCTCTCCCCCCCCCCCCCCCCTTTGTATTCCCCTTTCCTTATTTGTGTGTCTCTCCCCCTCTGGGTGGTTTCAGTTAGCCATGAAAAGCCGCTGTTTGGCATAAAATTTTCGCATGTGCAAACTTTTCGCAGCAAAATGCGTATCGTGCAATCCTATTCCCAGACTTTTTTTGCATTCTTTATAGACTAAAAACGGCGAACTGTATTCACCATCTCAGAGCAAGTGAAAACTTGAGCAAAATCCCTATTTTTGGCTAAAAATGTGGGGACTTGGTTCAGAACACAGTGGACACCCCGCTAATGACAAATTAGGCAAAACAAATTTTAATTAGCGTAATTGGAAAAGTGTAACTATTGGCAAATGGGTAAGTTATTTTGGGGGCTGTATGGATGGGACAGGCGTTTAAACATTGCAGGTGGCTGGATGCAAGTAAATTTTGGTGTCTATAAAGTACACTTTTCAAAAATGTTAAAAATACACCTGCTGCATTCTAATGTACCACAAATTTGACTGCAGAAATTATTTTCTAAAAAAAAAAAAAATTTTGCTTTTTATAATTTTTCCGGGCTGATACAAATATGCATATAACAGCCATTTAACAATTTAAAAACCAAAAAAAAATTATATTAGGGCTATTAATACACTTCTATATTGATTTCCTATGTCAGTTAGGCTTTGTGTGGGGTACAGACTGATTTCCTCAAAATGTGCTGTAATTTTCACAGGTTACACCACAACAGATTTTGCGTGAATGCGTTTTCAAGTATATCTTTTGTAATAGGATAGGGTGAAAAACAGGATTGCGCATAGACAAAAGACGTGAAGATATCGCACCAAACCATGTAAATTGTACGAAAATTTCTCCGACGTTAAGCGTTTGCTTTTTCCCATCTAACCGAATTCCCCCCTAAATGTAGTAGGGGTTCTCTGGCAGGTTAGTTTTGCTTAATTGTCAAGTAATTCTGAATTCTAATCCCAGGGACTCCCTGCAGCGTTGGGCATAGGGGTGAGCTGTGAGGGAATGATACATCCAGTAAGAGCTGTTGATGGGAGGGAATGGTGGGGCCTCCTTGCAGCTCTTAAGCTGCATACACATGGGACGATGTGTTGTTTGAACGATATTGGTGAAAGATTTCCCTTGAACTTTCTGTAGAGCAGGACAAACGATATTGGGTGCGCATCCTTGGTCGTTCATTGCATACACAAGGAATGATATGAATGATCTATCGTTGAACGTTATCGTCCATATCGTTCAAAGATATCATCTCGTGTGTGTGCCCCTTTAGTGTGCAGCTGCTACACACATGCTTTATTGGCAGATGTATACAGGTTGACAGGTGTGTAGCAGATGTGAACAAGGAGGTTAGTCCACCCAAAACCGGAGTAGGATTTATCAAAGATAACAGGATGAAGGTAATGGATAAACAACAGTCAATATGATAAGGTAGTAATCTCTCTTGAGCTTAGTACTGCACAGCACTGTGAGGCTCCAATACACACAGAGACAGGCATGGGCACATGCAGACCATTTAAAGAGTCAAGTAAACATGTCTTGCATCTGCAGTCTAACTACCCTGACATTTAAGTCTAGTGAATAATATTACTCGGACATGGAATGTGCATTCAGACAGATTAGTCATGCACCACAATACACAATTATGACACATGTAATGTTATTCAGTCTTGCACAGGATGACTCTGTTAAAGAGACAACTTGTAGCATTTAACTACATGTCAACACTCCTTACAGCATAATAGATTGTTACCAGAACAGAAGTGTTCAAAATTATTTTTGGAATAAGACACTATTTTTGTTTAGGAAAAAAAGGATACTTGCTAATTAGTCATCCACCACTGTAGTTCACCAGCTCTGCTCTGCTTCCACTTGAACTGCTATTTTTTAATTGCTCACTATCTGGCTCAAGTCAAGATTTGCTCAAGTGGATAATTTGAAAACGGCAGCACTAGTGAGCTACAGAGCCATCTGTATAAGTAACTAACAAGTACTAAAAGAAACAAACTTTATTAGTTTTAAGTATATTTTTTTATTTATGATAAAACAATAAGTACTGTATTTGGGCTTCATTTAAAAACTGGTCATAACCCTTTAGCAAACAGCAATAAACTGATCTTGTAGCTGTTTGAGTGTATCGCTTATGCCATCTGCAGATGGTGTTAGCACTATGGTCCACATTGCTGACAATGGGAACCCAGCAAACTTTTCTGGCTTTAGTGAATATTTCCAGGGTTTGCTGAGTTTCCATTGGGTTACAGTACTATGCACTTGCGCAGACACCCATTATACGTATATGCACATTAGTCAGCAGCATTTTACTGGTAGCTCAATCTGAGGACACCGCCAAGGAGGTGACATCGCAGGATCTCTCTGGAAAGGTAAGTTATGTTTAATACCGACAGCATATTCCTCATTTTAATTTGCTGTTGGTATTTGGTTTTATTCATAAATGGATCTTTTTATATATTAACTAATAATTGTCTAAAACTGTGTGACTAAAGAAACCACATATTGGCCTTCAAGAACACTGCAATTAATATCATTAAAACACATATAACAGATCATTATGTACAAGTCACCGTAGAAAGGGAATGCTAAGTGGCCTTAACCTAGCACCATGCTCACTCCACGCTCATTATATACAGTCTGCAGCATTCACATGGTCTTATGTCTCCCACTCTGGCTGAAAAGTGTGTCTAGAACAGAAACCAATTCAGGTAACTCCATTTCCAGAAACTCCATAGTAGACATTGTTGCTCATCATGGGGCTGATTCTGAGTCATACACAAGTCTGAAGGTGGTCGCATCTATTGAATATTTTTTTAGCAAGCTGTGTGAGTTGTGGGCTGCATGCGCATTTTTGACATGTGTACTAGTCAGAATCACTCACAAGTGCCTAGTCTTTTCTCTGCAATGGCTAAATAGTTCATGCCAAGGCAGCAATGGGGCATTCCCATGGCTGTTTTATGGACATGTACGTAGTTAGAGTTAATACCTTTCTTGAGTTGTGCTTATGTACCTAGCACGGGGTAGGTAAAAATGATGTAGACCATTGATAGTGATGACTGCTGTCACTGGCCTGCGGGTGGTGTGGTCTCAATGATGCGTCCAGATATTGTGTCCAGAATTGTAACTCTGAGTATTGACTTATGCATACTGTACCTCCCAACTGTCCCAATGTAAAGGGTCTTTGTAGCCATCATAAATGGGACTGCATTGTCGTAATTTGCCTGTGTTAGGTATGTCATCTTCACTGCTGAAATTTTGCTAATGGGTACTTTATGAACTCCCTGCTGTGTGACCGCTGACATCACAAGGGATATAAAGTCACTGAATGCAGAGCATGCATATTAATTTCACTCACATCTCACTTGGGGGTCTATTCATTATGTTTATTTTCGGGGTCCGAGCAGACCCCAATAATTCACATACTAACTCGACTCGAGTGCCGGAGCAATTCATCATTGCTCCAGTGCGGAGATAGCTGATCGGAAATCACCTGTCTCCCAGAATTGGCTTCACTTCTCCTTGTGGAACTTGGCATTACCGAGTGCGCCTGAGTGACCTAGAGTTTACGCAGGCTCACAAAACCCTGATGTCTGACGGAAAGAGCTGGAAAGGGGCAGAGGGATCTGTAAGGATCCCTCTTCACAACCTTGGACTCCTTCCCATACGGAGGGAGCAGGGTGTGAGCTGTGAGCGGGATCAAACGCCATCTGAAGATGGCATATGCTTTCGCAGTCATGCTCTGAAAATTCTATATTTTCGGAGCTTGATCATTTATGTTCATATACTAGTGTATGGGGATAGCGGGCCACACCGGAAGTGAAAGGTAAGCAGGAGATATCACGATATCTCCTGCTTTACCTTTTTGATGAATGGCCCGGACACTTAATTTCTACAAAGCAAATGAGAGTGTTCATTTTCACCTGCTTTTGTAGAATTTAAGTGATTATGCACAAATAGCTATTTAGGGGGCTTATCGCATTTTATGAAATCAAAACAAAGCTGTCAGACACACTGGCCCATATTCAATTTGAGGCGAAAAGTCCAGACTTTTTGCCTGCTGCACTTTTCGCCTCCTTCGCCTGTGTTCCAGGTGGAAAAGTATCGCGTGCGTGCCCGCTATTCACCGTATTCAATTTCAAAGTAGGCGAAATTGGGAGCCGGCGAAACTTTGATCGGCGAAAAAACAACGGGAATTTTCGGGAAATAATCCTATGACCACTCTAAAGATGTTCAGACATGGGGGATCACTATGGGTACCCCGTTTTTGCAGCTTTGAAGAAGGTGATGCAGAAGTGCATTTTGGAAGTTTTTTTGGGGAAAAATAATTATGGCCAATAAATATATGGGTTACTTGGAAATGGGTGTAAGCATATTTTTAAGTACCTGAAATTATTTTTTTCAATTCTGCAAAAATGCACCTGCCACTTATAAGGGAACCCCTCTGGACTCAATTCCGCTAATTTAGAAGTGTGTTCCCTTTTTTTTTTTTTTTTTTTTAAACTCCAAAATTTAAATACATTTTTTGGAGTATCCCTATTTTTTTATTTTTTTTTCAACACAGATCATTTTAAGGGGGTATTCCCAAGGGTGCTGACTATTTTCTTTAAGCCTGCACCCCTAAACCCCAATTCTGACCTTTTTTTCGCCAGCAAAAGGCTGCCAAAAAATTATCCACGTTTTTTTAACATTGACTTTTCGCCGGTGTGAAAAGTCAATGTAATTGAAAATAGGGAAATTGGAAATAGGTGAAAATGACGTCATCGGCGATAAATTATCGCCAATAATAGACTTTTCGCCCCATATTGAATGTGGCCTGTTCGTCAAGGCAACAGCCAAGACCTGTTACCAGAGGGGATATGTCAGAGCATGGTGGATACAGGTATCCTCTATGAAGGCATTCCACCTTGGGGAGGTTTTGTGGTCACATCTTCACCTCTAAGTACCCCTGACTATAGCCTTGATATTGGATGAGGTAGCATATTTTAGTAGCTGCTGTACTGACATCTTGAGTCGTAATACTCGAACATCTAACTTTAGAGCTGCCAATAATAAACTATTTTATTCTATAACAGTATAGGAATTCATTAACTTTTAAGCTTGTACTGTTAGTTTTCTTAAGTATAATCTCTGTAATCTTCCCTCATTTCTCAATTAGTTGCCAAATAATGAAGATAAAGCTGTGCACAGACTATATTGCAATGTAATGTGTTAAGTATGGAAAGCTCTTTAATGAAGTGTCTGAGTAGTAAGAATGTAGCGAGCATGTTAACAAAAAATATTAGTAAATCACAAATCCCCCGTTGGGAGGGAGACGTGCATTTGTCAGTCTTAATTACCCAGTCCTACCAGGGGGTCGAATTTTGTCATTTTGTTTTCTGTTCTGAAGATATTGCAGAATTATACAAAGGCAGCGAAATGTGTTTTCTTTTTCTATGGTTATTGTTGTTGAAATATATAATTATTTCAAGAAAATTAGTTTATTGACCTGAGTTCCATACATGCTGAGGCTAAATGTTCTGTCAATAAATTTTGGTATTGTCTGCAATAATATACTGTGCCGTTCATGGAAAAGTTTAACTTTTGTTAGTGATTTTCTATTTGTGAGTCAGGTCACGGTTCATGCTTCATAACTTTATTTGAAGATGAGCCTTTTGGAGTAGTGTACCAATTTGATTCAGTGTTCTTTGCAAATCCAGTCATCTTTCAAAGGATTTGACTGTTTCGACAAAGATCTAGGCACTGCCCACTATCACTACTTTATGCTGCATCAGGATGTATACTAAGCACTCATAGGCCAATATGATCCCCACAGTAGTACTTCCAATGCCTTCAATCCACTTCTGAGATCTTTAAAAGGATATTAAATAAAAAAGTGTGTGTATATATATATATATATATATTACACATTGTGGCGGATTGGCCATATGCTTCATTAGGACTTTTCCTGGTGGAGCGATTGCCATTAGGCCACTTGGAGCAATTTCTTTTATATATAACTTTTTATTTATTTATTTTATTTATATTTTTAACCTGTTCCCTCATTCTGGATGGTTTTGGCTTATTAGTGGCAGACCCTGATATAGATATTCTTCCTGGTGGCTGGTCTTCCAAACATTTAATGATTAGGTTTGAGCTAGTAAAGATGATATAGGTGAGGCTACTGTCCCTGGTGCCATAGCTACCAGGGGCTCAGATACAGAGCAATAACCTCCAATCCTCTGAGTACATTGACCCTAGCTTAAAGCTAATGGCTCAGTTGGTGAAGGGGTGTACTAAAAGTAATGACAGTTCCTCTCTACCTATAGCTCAAATGAGAGGTGTCCAGTGGTGTTAGTTTGTATACAGAGATTGAACTTCTCTCTGTCTCTGGAGAGTAGCCTCACATCCTTCTATAATGATTTACAGTTTCAGGATACACTGGTTTTACCTTTCAGGCTCCTCTTACAAGAACTGACATCATAGTTACATAGCCTCCTATGTGGCATCTGAGAATTTCAGTGCCAATGCCTTTACATATAACCATGGTTTACACCATAAACCTGTGCCCCCAAAGTATATTGTTGAGCTGGTCTTGTCCCATATGCCAACCTATACCCCTAAAGACTATCAGAACAAATGACTGTACATACCACCCCATGCCATTATAAAATAGCAGTACCGATATCAAACAATAATAGCCAGTATCACCAAAGTATAACTTACCCTCACATGCCAAACTGCACCCCATGAAAATACCAGCACTGCTCGCAATATATAAACCAATGCCTCTGCTGTATATCCGTCTGTGGTCCCACATAATGATATAAGCAAATAGCATAATATACCAGATACTGTACTGCATAAATTGTGCTCTTTTCCCTGGGTAGTATTTACATGATACTTTTAGGGTTATATTTATCAATATTCCCCATTTTTCGTGGTGTGAGGTAATGTTGCAGCTTTTCACAGTATCACTTCAGCAATTTTTATTAATTTTTCAACTGCCAGAATGTGCCAGAAAGGTTTTGCTCTAACACAATTCTTTAATTTGGAGGGAAGCTGACCACTTAGGGGTAAAGAGTGCACACCAAACCCATGCCAGGAAATGGCACCCAACAGCGTTATTGAACCAGCAGAACCTGTTGGAAACAAGCACTATTGGCAGTAGGGTTATTTTGGTTCATGCCACACATGTATTCATCCATGTTTCTGTAACATGATGAAAGGATGACTCATTTTACAATATCTTTATTCGTCATGCACACACTGCTTTTGATTAAGCTGCATACTCATATCACCTGTTATGCTTCACACTTCATATGGACTTACTGATACTATAATCTTTGTGTATGTACTTCTGCATGTTGTCCTTTCCTGGGTATGCACCATGCAATGGTACGACTCGGCGGCAATGCAATGTAATGATTGAATGCGCGCTGTACACTTCACGATATGATTTATCATGGCGCGATGTGTCATTACATGTGTATTATGAAAAAACAAAATTCTGACCCTAGTATGCTCTCAAATTACCGTCCTATCTCCCAGCTCCCATGCCCCTCCAAGCTACTTGAGAGACTTGTCTACACCCGCCTCACACACTTTCTTAACTCACACAACTTATTGGACCCACTTCAATACGGCTTTCGTTCCAACACTTCACAGAGACAGCACTGACTAAGGTAGTAAATGATCTTGTCACTGCCTAGGCTAAAGGAAATTACTCACTCCTAATTCTTCTAGATCTCTCTGCTGCTTTTGACACTGTTGACCACTCTCTTCTCATACAAACACTACAATCCATAGGTCTTAAGGGCACAGCTCTTTCTTGGTTTTCTTCCTACCTATCTGATCGCTCTTTTACTGTTCATTTTTCTGATTCTGCCTCCTCTTTGCTACCTCTATCAGTTGGAGTACTGCAAGGCTCTGTCTTAGGTCCTCTGCTATTCTCAATCTATACCACCTCTCTTGGCAAACTAATCAGCTCTTTTGGATTTCAGTACCATCTGTATGCGGATGATACTCAAATCTACCTATCCTCTCCAGATTTATCTCCATCTGCATTGGTCCGTGCCACTGAATGTCTTTCTGCCATTTCATCTTGGATGTCATCTCGCCACCTGAAACTTAATATTTCTAAAACAGAATTAATTATATTTCCGCCGGCCAATAACAGTTACCAACCTGATCTCTCTATCACTGTTGATACCTCGACCATCCACCCCGCCCCATAAGCTCGCTGCCTTGGTGTCATCCTTGACTCTGAACTGTCCTTTGTTTCCCACATTCAATCTGTCTCAAAATCATGTTACATACACTTAAAAAACATATTCAAAATTCGACCATATCTCACACAAGACACTGCAAAAACTCGAATCCATGCACTTATTATTTCCCGCATTGACTTTTGCAATAGCCTCCTTACTGGTCTTCCCAAAAACAGGCTATCACCATTACAATCCATTATGAATGCAGCTGCAAGGCTTATCTTCCTTGCAAAACGTTCTTCTGCTGCCCCGCTCTGTCAGTCCCTCCATTGGTTGCCGGTTTTCTACCGTATTCAATACAAAATACTTTCACTTACACATAAGGCTATTAACCAAACCACACCAACATACATCTCCTCACTCATCTCAAAATATCTCCCAACCCGACCTCTCCGCTCAGCACAAGATCTGCGTTTCTCATCCCCATGCATTACTTGCTCCCATTCACAGTCACAGGACTTTCTTCGGGCTGCACCCACTCTATGGAATGCCTTACCACACACAATAAGACTTTACTCTAGTCTCCAATCCTTCAAGTGTTCCCTGAAAACTCACCTCTTCAGGCAAGCTTATCAAATTCCAGAACCTCCCACATAACCTTCATAGCTTCCATATCTAATTACATCCCCTTTTTACAGTCCACACACAATCTCACACATTGTCTTTCTCTCACATCCTCATGACATTTGGTCGACATTCCTGTGTGACTGGATCATGCAGCCAACCAAGAAACTGTGCATTCTGGCTGGACCAAATGCAATATATAGCACCTATCCTTGTGTATCGATGCCTATTTCCCTATAGATTGTAAGCTTGCGAGCAGGGCCTTCTTACCTATATATCTGTCTGTTATTACCCAGTTTTGTTCTATTAATGTTTACAATTGTAAAGCACAACGGAATATGCTGCGCTATATAAGAAACTGTTAATAAATAAATGTGTAACACTGGTTAAGTA
Source organism: Taudactylus pleione (assembly GCA_031769625.1). Lineage (NCBI taxonomy): Eukaryota > Metazoa > Chordata > Amphibia > Anura > Myobatrachidae > Taudactylus > Taudactylus pleione. The sequence goes on along the minus strand of JAUIMM010000120.1, from coordinate 10,937,564 downwards.
CCATGTTTCTTAAAAATAGAATGCATATATATTTTAATTGAAACTGTATGTATAAAACTGTTTACCACTATATAGCGTTAACCTGTAAAGGTATGCATTGCAGACTTTCCACCGATGAACTAATTAGTCTTGAGGCATGGAGTGTCTTGAGACAAGGAAGGGTCTAAATAGTCCTGGTAGTGGTACTGGACCCATCTGTGTGAGGAGAGGCATGTGGCTCTCAGTATAAGAGACTGGCAGGAAGTGGCAGTTGACAGTTGAGAGCTGTGAAGAGTAATTGAAGGCATCTGAGGGAGTGGTGCCTCAGGTATGCAGGAGGAGACTGTGCCCATGAGGAGGTCCTGGGGCTTAGCTGAGGCTCAGTTTGAGAGCAGTGAGGTACCTGCTGTAGGACAGAGTTTGTGAGCCCAGGGGAGTTGGCTGTGGGAAGACAAATACATAAGCACTTTTTAATTTTATTTTTTTAAATGATCCCTGTACTCTCTATAAAATGAGATCCTGTTTGTATAAGCTCAGTAAGGATTTGTGATCTCCAGGCAGTGGAGTAACGCACAATGCCAGAGCTACATGTCTTTATTTCTTTGATGCAGTCAGTGATGACCTTTAGACGTCTCTACACTTCTAAGTATGTGTATCATGGTCTTTCCATGTATTCTCATCAGGGTTTATAGTTCTGGTACTTCAAATTAGACATGACAAATCGTGTGCTAGCTGACGTGCACTAAAGGGCAGATGGATCAGCAGCATTGGGCCCTCTCCCCTTGCTGCCGGACTACATAGTCTCCTCATGGTCTATTCCAGGTCTTGTTCTGTTGCTGTGTCCAGGACACTGGACATCTATAAATAGCAGGAGCTGTAAAATCATTTGTGTCCAAATATTTCCCAGTGGTATGTTGCATTTGATGAAGAAATGCACTACTGCACTTTTCTTGAATGTCAGAACATTGCTGTTTACTGTGAAAATCAATTGTTTCATCTTGTTTCTTTTTAACAGTGAAAATCTCCATTATCCGTTAAAGGTCTTGAAACTTGTTCACCTTTGTGATGAAACTTCTCTTATGTTGCTTTTATGCAGTGCTGTAGCTCTACTATCTAATTTCTTATCTATTTGATTTCAATTATAGCTTTAAATCGCTTTATCTAGTGTTCACTCTAGTACCCTGCACCTGTCCCAACCTGTGCAGTTCCTCTTCCTGCCTGGAGTTTCGCTCTGATGCAATAGATGAGTATGCTAGAAGCACCAGAGCAGAGAGTGACACCCCAGACAGGAAAGAGGAACTGCATGGGTTGTGACAAGTGCAGGGTGCTAGAATGAACATTATTTATCTGTATGGTTTTTTAATATAATTTCATCTTGGACACAATAGACAGGTGGCACAAAAATGACATTTGTCATCTGAAGGTACAGTATACATCCCTTTGACATTAAGCCTGCAACTGTAGCTTCAAATCGCCCAGACAGTACTACCCTTAACAGTTACAGGCTTAATTGTATGTCCTGTCCTTAATGTTAAAGGTCTATCTTTTGTAGCACTGTCCTTTTAAAATGGTAATTTAGAACTTTCTGAGAAGACTCTGGGCTTATACAAGCATGTTCTTCTAAGCATTAATGGGATCCTTACAAACTTGTGTGTGTGTATATATAATATATATATACACTGCACCAAAAACATAGGCGGCATTCGGAGACTGGAAAACAATGCCACCCCCTCGGCAGAGGGACTTTAATAGGTCGACGTTTCGGGGTCTTCCGCCCCTTCCTCAGGACAACAGAATTGACTACGTGTCTGGAGACACAGTGTGGAGGAGTGCCGGAGGATATATACTGTGTGTGTGTGTGTGTGTGTGTGTGTGTGTGTGTGTGTGTATATATATATATATATATATATATATATATATATATATATATATATATATATATACACTATATACTGTAGGTGTAACCTAAAAGTGATGTGTATGTGTTCTGTTTTGGTCACAGAAACTTGAATATGTTTATTATAAGTTTACTATGTGTTTAAAAGAAAAAAAATCCCACTACTGTACCTTGTCATTTAAACTGAATGGTCCTTACTAAGACCCCATAAGTTTTGGAATTTTAAAAATCGGGGCATCTGTGACCGGAAGTATATTTGTTAAAACCAATTTGTATTCAAACCTATACTCTCTTGATAATAAATCCCTTTTCAACTATAGAATGTTTAGCTGCCTCTCCGTCAGTGTAAACCTGTGCTCAAGTCTTAGGATCCGGAGCTATTGTGTTTGGCTACTGGCTTGTCAATTTCTGCACACAGCTTTTCATTTAATAATTGTGCATTTCTAATGCTCATCTCTTTCATCATTATTTTCATAGGACTTCACAATCATTAAGTGGCATGCAAGCTCAGTGGAAGGGGAAGGGTACTTGAATGAGGGCTGCTCGGTCACTCTAAGTTAATCCAAATAAAATAGATGCTTAAAAAAACCAATTGGTATTTGTGATTAGATATAGATATATTTGTGTCTGCTGGGTAGGAGGCTGGTAGATTGACAATGTGTTGTAATGACCTGGTGGGTACTCTAATTATGATAGTGGTAAGAAGCATGAAACCCTGGCAGTCGCACACAGCATATGATTTACTAGCAATTGATCCAACCCCCTATTTCCCCCACCTTGATAAAGTTATGTGTTTGTACCAGCTGTTCAGAACCAGCTGTAATCATGATATTTGGAATATATAGATGGGAAGCAGAAGATAATTGTTCAGCTTGGTCCTGAGGGAATTGCATGAATGGGACAGAATGTGTCACAACCGTTATTGTAAACTGTTTAGTGATTTACTTGTCTCATCCTCTTATGTTGTGAAGCAAATCTGGAACCTGACCTGATTATATATCAGAGAGACCATGAAGAGGAGGGACGGGAACAAAGGCTGGAAACATTTTAAACGTAGAGGGGACCAGGTGGAAAGTAAATTGAAGTATTTTAGTGTATATAAAACTGACATCTTAAAAAATATGCCCTTCATGCTGACAACAGAAGCGCTATTGCTAAGTAATTCCGAGCTAATGTGTTTGAGGAGCATATCTGTAGATGCAGTTATTTATTCTTGCATTATATGTTTTTATTGCTTCCTTTAACACATTATCCATGATCTGTAGTTTTAACTTTTTATACAATGTTGCCGTAGGATTATTATAGTACACAATTAAGTAAAAAAAAAAGATATGGGTTTTCATTGAGATGGATCTTTTTTGTTGGTCAAAAGAAGTTATTGCACTTATTTTTAACCAGTTAGAGCACTTAAAAACCTACTAAATCATCGTGGCAGAACAATTCTTTTATTCAAATGGGTTATGGATTCTAATAGTATTTGGTGCACAGTCAATTAAATGCTAGAACAGAGTATTTGCCTAAATACTGTATGCTCCTTAATGAATTGCAATGATAGACTCCTTACCTACATCAATACTATTTATAATTAGCCCATTATCCACAGATTCTAGAAGACCTATTACTTTGAGTAAAAATTTAAAAACCTTTTATTCTAAATGTATTTCTTTCTTGTAGTAGTTTTTTTTTTCTTTTTAAATATTGAATATACATTGCATTTTAGTTATGTGCACATCACATCTCCTCCCAAACCTCAAACCCCTGGCATCTCTTCTCTTCCCTCCTGCCTCCCTTTACTACATCTCTTCTTCTGCCTGTTCCCATCTTGCCCACCTCCTCAATCTCTCCCTCTCTTCAGGCAGTGTCCCCTCTGCATTCAAGCATACCCTTTTTTTTTACCCTATTCTTAAAAAAACATACCCTTGATCCTAACACTGGATGTCCCAATGCTTTCTTTTTTTTTTAAATTCAGTGTTCTTTTATAATATTCCCATATCAAAAAAATAAGACAAATACAATTATCTCAGACAACATATAGAATACATACACATTGCACAACTTAGGTGTTAACCGTACACTCTATACAGTTACATACCTAAACACAGAAACAAATCGAGGCACAAAAAAAAAAAATTGCTCTCCTCTGCTTCCCCCCCGCATCCCCTGCCTAAGCCATACAAACTACAAAATGGTCACAGTAGATGAATCTAACTCTGAGAAATTTGTAAAATATTTTGAGTTAATCCACTTAAGCAGAATCCAAGTTTGATAAAATCTGGTATGTCTACCCTAATATGAATACTTCTTATGGGCCAGAGTGGTATTAACTAACGATATACATTGTTTAAACACTGGACCTTCCTGGGCCATCCATGTGCAGGCTATACATACTTTAGCCAGGCTGCATAGACTCACAGTATATTGTTTAGTGTGTCTATGCAGCCCATTTTCATCAACTATGCCCAGTAAGCACACATTTGCTGAAAAAATAGCCCTCGGGACTCCAGTATCTGATATATCCCCTAATACTTGAGTCCAGAAATGTAGAACCTATGGACAATCCCATACCAAATGTAAGAAAGTACAGTCATCTGCCACACATTTAGGACACAGAGTTTGTCCTACTGCCAAATTTATGTAAACGTATTGGAGTAATATATATCCTATGCAATATAAACAGTTGTATTTGATGGAAACCGTATATACATGTGGGCATTTCAATGCCATTTTCCATTCATCCCCGCATATGGCCCCCAAATCATGCTCCCATTTAGTTCTAAGATCCAATAACTCCTCTGAATGATAAGCACCCAGCAAAAAAAGAATACAATTTTGATAAAGATCTACATGAGTCACAATGCTTTCCTAAGCTTTAATATTTCTAGGACTGAACTGATCAACTTCCCACCCTCCCGAATAAGCTCACTTCCCACAATTTCATTATCTATTGATGACACAACCATCTCCTCTAGCCCACACGTGTGCGGTCTTGGAGTTATCCTCGACTCCTCCCTCACCTTTAAACCTCACATTCAGTACTTTTTGCAGTCCTGCCATTTCCATCTCAAATATATTTTCAGGATCAGGCCCTTTCTCACCCTGGACGCTACTAAGACCCTCATCCACTCACTGGTCATCTCCAGATTGGACTACTGTAACCTCCTCCTATATGGTCTTCCTGACTCCCACCTCTCTCCACTCCAATCTGTTCTCAGTGCTGCTGCCCAGCTCATCTTTCTTTCCAAACATACTGAACTACATCTGTCTCCCTTCTCCTACAAGCCCTACACTGGCTCCCCTTCTCTTTCAGAACCCAATTCAAGCTTCTCACGCTCTCCTACAAAGACCTACCTATTCCTTTCCCAGTAATATCTCTGACCTAATCTCTCTTCACACTCCCTCCGCCCTCTGTGGACTGCTAATTAATGCCGCCTCTCCTGCCAACTGATTACTTATTCCCATGACCACCTCCAAGATTTTGCATGTGCTACTCCCTACCTCTGGAATTCTCTATCTCTCCCTGTCAGACTCTCCACCTCTCTGCAATACTTCAGGCTGTCAAGGCCCACTTCTTCATCAAACACTCTGTCCCATGCTCACTATCTACCCCATTTGTGTCACCCCTGTCTATCTACTCCTATTATCTTGAATGTAAGCTCTTGAGCAGGGCCCTCTTCCCCATGTGCTTTTCCTTCCCTTACTATTACCTTTCGCACCTGGGCAGCACAGACAGTGTAATGGTTAGCATTACTGCCTCACAGCACTGAGGTCATGGGTTCGATTCCCACCACGGCCCTACCTGTGTGGAGTTTGTATATTCTCTCTGTGCTTGCGTGGGTTTCCTCTGGGTACTCCGGTTTCCTCCCACACTCCAAAAATATACTGGTAGGTTAATTGGCTCCCAACACAAATTAACCCTAATGTGTATGTGTGTGTGCGCGCATGTGATAGGGAACATAGATTGTAAGCTCCACTGGGGCAGGGACAGATGTGAATGGCCAAATACTCTCTGTAAAGCCCTGCGGAATAAGTGTGCGCTATATAAATAACTGGTAATAATAACCTAACCCTTGACTTCAGCCACCGTTCTACTTTTTTGAGGGTAATGTCCACTATTGCAGCAATGTTTATATACCAAGTACTTGTCCTCTTGGTTATGTACTTTGTAAGGTACTGCGGAACCCTTGTAGCGCCTTAGAAACTGCAGTGAGCTCACAAGCGCGTGTTGTGGGACCCTAAGTCTCTACTTGGTGTTACCCCCCTGCAATGTAGCTTTTATGTAACACACTAGTTTTTCTCCCTTAACTTTGTTTACAGGACTACACCAGAGGGTATATTTACTAAAGTGGGTTTATAGAAGTAGAGGTGTTGACCATAGCAACCAAATGTGCGGGACGACTCACACATAATTGAGTCTCACCCTAAGAAACAAATATTATTCACAGTAGTATATAGAGTACTCGGGCTTGTCAAGTTAAATTCTCAGATTAGAAGGATGATTTATCAAACCTCGGAGGAATACAAAGTGCAGAGAGATAAAGTCTCCATCAATCAGTTTCTAGCTGCCATTTTACAGGCTTTGTTTGAAAAAAATGACAGGAGCTGATTGGTTTGTACTTTTTCTCTCACCAAGCTTTGATAATCTCCCCCTAGGTGCTCTTGGCAATCAGTTTATATATCTTCCTTCACTCTGGATCTCTTTCTTTTTTTGGTCTCTGAAGCTTCTTATGTTCCTTTTTCTCTTTCATAGGAGTGTTCTCTTGATCTTCCAAATCTTACAAGGCTATGAACATTGTTAGCCTCATTTCACTTGAGTTCTCTTACTCTTAAGTTTTCATTACTGGCCCTCACGGTAACCAACCAAACTAAGTCTCTTCGCTGAGCAACTCACAATTTACACTCTGAGCACCATGCATTTCTCTGCCATCGGGAAGTTTTACATTTGCACACAAATGGTCTCCTTAATGCGTCATGGGGGGAATGGGAGGAAATGGTAATGTCCATGGTGCTCTATTGAGAAGAGTGGCAGTGGGAGTTCAGTTCACGAGATCTCCTTGATTTCTTGCTTTTTAAACACAACTGTGTCTAGATTCATGTATTATCTTATGAAACCTATTGTTAAACATTCAAATACCAGTGCGCTCATGTTAGTATATTATGATGCACATGTCAGACTATTTATTTGTTCACTATACCGCGGCCCTTAGGACATTTCCTATGCGACTCATGTTGGTATTGTTAAAAATAAATGGCCTAAGTCCAGAGTGAAGTGATGCTAGTCTTTGGTAAGGAAAATCACATTAAAATGCATTGTTCTGCTTTTATCTTCTACATTAGGTGTACGGTCCAGTAGTTGTGGAACATAAACATGTAACAGCATGACAGGAATGGGTAAAGGATGACATATGGTAATGAAGGTCCATGAATAATAATTATCCTGGTACCTTCCTATGGATGACACCTTAGAAATACAATGACAATAAGTGGGCCATTAAACTCTCTGCAGCTGTAAACGTTTTATCTTTATAGAATATACATGCACAGTGACCCTTAGTTTAAAGAGATGGGGCTTTTTAAATGCTATTGCTCAGCTCATGGTCTTAATAACAGCAGCGTGCGGCTCAGCAGTCTTGTCTATCTTTCTTCCTCACTGTCTCTCTAAAGTATAATCTGTACTTTTATGGGTACAGTTTGCCTACTAAAGTGAATGTATAACAATGGCATCCCAATGTCAGATTTTTTTCTGTTTGTGTTTCTCTTACAAGATTGCTTTGTTTAGTTTCATTGCCTTCTGACCCACAAGAGGATCCCTGTCCATCATCCCTGAGCTTGCCTTAGCTTCATTTACCTGGCATAATAGTGAATGAGTGGACTGTGGGATCGGGATGATTTCGGGATCCCGGCGGTCAAAATCCAGACTCTGACATCCCGACAGGGTTAGGAATAGGATACCGACACTCGTCGGTTGGTAACCTATCCATCCCCCTCTCCCTATCCTAACCCTCCCCCCCAGGTGCCTGAACCTAACCTCCCCCCCTGGTGCCTAAACTATATGTCTGCAAACACTTTGTGGCGTCCTATAAATTAAAATGTAATAATAATACTTTTATTAGCGCAGCTTTTCAAAGTCAATGTTTAGCTATGATTCTGACTGTAGAAATGTAACCTGCAATAATATTAAACACAAAAAAACCTCCTGGTATTGCTTGTTATGTTACTGCAATTTTAAATCCCCGCGGCCAGAACAGCCGGAAATCTGTGGCTATGAAAAGCCACCGCTTAGTGTGAATCTTCCATGCTTAGCCTCCAGAGTAAATTTACAATCAGTTGATACCAATCAACATTCAATAAAGCAGTAGCCATAATTAATTGAATTAAAGAAGAATTTTTGGCATGATCTTGTCTCCGATCTATTAAATGAATCTGTAATTAGGGAACATTATTTTTTGTAACCATTTATGCATTAGTTAAATTTGGAGGTTTTGCCATGTAGTCTGAGCCATTTAATTCTTGAACATACATTTTAGTACATCGCTTTAATTCCTGTGGTGCAAAGGAGGCAAAACATAATCACCTGGAGTCGGTCTCTCTTGCTCAGTTGTGTTGTCATCGATATGATAGATTTTTGGATTCTAATTTTACATATTCCAATACATTTTTGATTGTTATGCTTGCGTGATATAAACTCATTATTAGCTTGAAATAATTTAGCAAAATTACTTATACTGATTTTAATTGTGGAATTAATTATGGGAAATGTAGCTCTGTTTTTAAGTTTTAGCTGCTCCTGTCGTAACGTATCAAAATTCTGTGACATATTGGCATGTAAGATGTTAGTAGAATGTGAGTTGGCTCTGATTAGTGGTCCCATCATTAAAAACTATCATATAAATTAGGTGCATAATTGTCTAGCTGTCAGCATCTTTTTAATGCAAATTAAAGGGTAATTCTCAACAAAATAGAATTTGAAAGCTCATGTAAAATCAAATAAATCTTTCATTAGTAAGGTGTGTTTTTTTTTTTTTTGTTCTGATTTTGCTTTATACTGTAAAAGCCATTTTTTTCTTTCTTTTCCTGTTGGCGCTTCATATCCAGTGACAGCAACAGTAACACTTGCAAGTGCTCATCAGATACTAGTCAAAGCACTCACTATGGTATTTTTTTATTATTATTCTAATAATTAAAACTGTACAATTTTTGTTTTTAATTGAATGAATGAACAATCGTGAAAACTTGGGATATAAACTGATTATTCACAGTGATCTATGTACTGTTAGTATGCTTTTAAGAAGTCTGGTAGCTCCTAGAAGTGCCTTAATATAGGATGAATGGTTTCTTAAAGAAACAATCTCTCCACTGCATTTTTAAAATGTGAAGATCCTTTCCAAAATGTTAGGGAATGGCACAATCTATTGTTCACACACACCAGTACAATAGTTTTTTTTTTATTGGTAAAAAACACAAATGCATGCCTTAATGTTAACGTATTGTGGGAATATCAAGCTAAGGCTTGATAGTGAGCCATGGATTCTGTGTGGGGTTGGAGGGATCCGCCCACACATGGTAGAAAATTAAAAGTCATCACACCTAAGGGCTGTCTTGTGGACAGAGCCCAGATGAGGGCTAATGAGGCAGACCAGTCAGGTTGCCACAGAAGACAGGCCAAGTGGGACTGTGGCAGCTATAGACCCCAGTGTGCCTGGAGGCCAGTGGGGGCCAGAAGGCCAGTATCCAGACCTGAAAGAGACAGGGAGCACCACAAAACTCTGTGTTTGTGAGAAACTTTAGCAGCCAAGCCAGGAGGCCAGTATCCATACCTGAAGGAGGCAGGAAGGACCACAAGATAGACTTTGTTTGAAGGTCAGGAGGCCATGTCTATACCTGTGAGAGACAGGACTGAGACTTTTGAGAGACTGTGTTAAGTTTGCAGGATACTAGCTGCCCATTATAGTCAGGGCTAAAGTAGTGAGTTAGTGCCCTGCATGTGTGTTATGTTTATTATTTTTGTTCCTGAATGCTTACAGTAAAGCTCCATTTTATTTAATTTAAACCTGAAAAGCTGCATGTGGATCTTTATTATGCACCTAGACAATGCACTACTGACCCATCTATCAATCTAATTACCCCACGTTATCACAGTATACATTGATTTTTATGTATTTCTATCTGTCTCCAGCATGTGTAAAAGAGCACATGGGATAAATTTATCATCCAGCACTTTTAAAAGACGCAGTTCCAAATGCTGGATTTAACAGTGCAAATATACTCAATACAAAGCTGGATCAGTTATGTACAGGCTAAAATTACTTCTTTAAATCCAAACTGTAACTACTGATGATGTGGCAGTTTTGAAGCATGTCGACACAGCAGAAATGTCCATATTCTTAGCGTGATGACAGTGACCATGTCAACACGGATTACATGTCAACTTAACGTCCCTGGTGGCCCAATTGTCACTTTACCTGGTCCTATTGGCCAGGGGCACTTAGAAGAGGGGGGGGGAGCAAGTACTCTTTGCCAGGGCCTGGGCTTTTTGGAGGGGCCCTTGCCCTGCAGCCCCCCCCCCCACTCTTGCTCCAGCTTCCGGTGCGGTACTGCAGGCAGGGAGAGAGAGGACTGACTCCCCAGCATAGCACACATGCTGCTGTCATGCTGAGTCCTGGGCTAGGGAGAGAGCAGTCTCTCTCCATGTGTGATGTTCTATGGGGAGCGATCACACTCTCCTGCCTTTCAGACACCGGCACCCATCATGTGCAGGTGGTGTGGCACAAATATATAAAATTTTCTTCTTCAGGGTCCATACACAGGGATACCTTGGGGTGGAGGTGGTGGTTAAGTACCGGACACCAAACCGTTAAGCTTTTGAGCTCCCAGAATGCTCTGGTCCTCCCCTCCCCATACCCCGCCTACAAGGCTGAGGCAAATCCGTTTGTTAACAAGCCCAAGGCTGGAGGAGTTGAGAAGGAAGGCTGGTACACAGAAGAATCACTATACCCCACCCCCAAACCTGAGGCAAATCAGTTTGCTAGGCGTCCGGCAGGAGTCGGATCACCGTTATGACAGTTGGGCTGCATATGCAGCCCAAAGCTTTTATTTTATGATCTACTTTTATTTTCAATTTTATTTACACTAAACGAGCAGCATCAGACTTTCCTCTGGACGCCTGTTCTGCTGCTTCATCACTCCTCTGGGTGACGCAACTACAGCACTGACTGGTACTTTCGGTGGGCTCCCAGAGACCTTGCTAGCTGGCCCCATGGGAGGATCCCAGACTGCAGCCCGGAAGATGACAGGTAAGACTGGTAAGGCGGGTTACCACTTGCGGTGATATGTGGATGGGCGATCTTACCTAATTAGCTATATTATATTTTAATCAGTTTAATTAGGAAAACTAGTAAGCACTTTCTAATATAATGACTAGTACACCACGCTGAATACTGCAACAGTTTCAAATAACACAACAATCTCTTGAAAAGAAACAAAGTTGCAGGTTCCCTGTGTATTGATTTAACCAGTGTACATGCCGTAAAACACCATGAAATAATACTGATGTTACAATGATCAATAAGACCAGCATTCAATTGCAAATATGAGAGCTGCTTAAATAAAGCATGCTGCCTGATTAGCTGGCTTGTAATGTAATAATGTAATGTAATAAATTGGTTGGTACACTCGACTGAATACTGCAATAGTTTCAAAATCACAACGATCTCTTTTAAAAAAGAAACAATATTGCGGATTATCAGTGTATTAATTTTACCAGTTTATATACAATAAAACACCATAGGATAACACTGGTGTCGCAATGGTCAATAAAATTCAATTAACCGGTAAATTTATTTTATTTATATGCGTTCCATGAGACTCCACAAAATAGTACCTGTGTTCTGATGTTTTACGGCATGTACACTGGTTAAATCAATACACAGAGAATCTGCAACATTGTTTCTTTTCAAGAGATTGTTGTGTTATTTGAAACTGTTGCAGTATTCACTGTGGTGTACTAGTCATTGTATTAGAAAGTGCTTACTAGTTTTCCTAATTAAACTGATTAGAATATAATATAGCTAATTAGGTGGTATTTTTTTGGTGGTTAATAAATGATCTATGATACATTAATAATAGAGATGCATACAACCAAGCCATATTTATTTAATTTATTTTGAAATTTAAATTGATTGATATTTATAACATATTTCACTTCATGTAGTTTTGATCTTTTTTAATAATACAAATAAAAGTTATATTTTATAAGGATTTATTAGTGCGCCAACAAAGAGGACATCCTTGTTTTCTCTTTTCATCTATTCATATATTGGAGAAGCAACCTTTGATGATAGTCTTTTGGCCTCTAGAACTTCTACTACATCAGTGTCTGCCCGCCGCACCCACTGGCTGCATTCATGGAAGGCAGATTCAGACTCTAAGAAGGCCTTGGAATTATTACCTTACACTGGAGACATTCTATTTGGCCCAGAATTGGATAAGATTGTAGTCATGTTAGCAGCATCTAAGACTGCTTTCCTGCCTTCAGCAACTACTAAAAAAAACCCGGACAATGTACTTCAAGTCCTTTTGTCCCCAAAGAAAACCCAAGGGTCAGTCATTTCCTAGTCAGTCTGTTTCCACTAAGGCCATAAAGCCCAGGAACAAACAGACTTGGGCTACCAGACGGCCAAGCTGCCAAAGTGGAGGACAAGCCCTCCGCCTGACGGGTTGGGCCTCCCCCTGGGATATCCCAGAGTAGGAGGCCGACTTCTTCGCTTGCCCAATTCTGGTGTCAGACCACACAGGTATGCCCTCTTCTTTCTAAGACTGCCTCCCCACCAACTTTTCTGCACAAGTCCACCAGCAGACCTGGACAAGGCCCTGCTCATCCAGAGGGCCATTCAGTCCTTACTGCAAGTGGGAGTAATAGTTCCAGTACTGCTCTCTCAGCGGGGGAATGGTTATTATTCCACCTTGTTTCTGGTTCAGAAACCAAATGGGTCCTATTGACCTATTCTCAATCTCAAGTCCCTGAACAGGTTTATCAAGGTGACCAGGTTTTTGGATTGAAACTCTGCATTCTATTGTTCTAGCTATGGAACCTGGGGACTTGACTGTTTCTCTGGATATTCAGTATGCATACATGTACCTATAGCAGCCTCTAATCAGAGATATCTTCAGTTTGCTGTCCTACAGCAACATTTTCAATTTCAAGCTCTACATTTTGGACTGTCTACTGCTCCACGGGTTTTGACCAAAATTTTGGCTATCATGGCAACCCACCTGCATTGTCAGTGAGTCAGGCTTCTACCATACCAGGATGACCTACTGCTCTTAGCACGCTCTCTAGAGATTCTTCAATGCCATCTGCAGATAACCATTGCTCTATTACAGAGGCACAGCTGGTTGATCAACTGGAAGAAGTCCTCCCTGAACCCTTCACAAAGGATGGTTTATCTGAGGGCTCTGCTCGATTCTCAAGCCCAGAGAATCTTACTGATGATGGACAAGATTTCCAGACTTCAGCTATGGCTACGCAGATTCCTACACAGTCGTTGAGTGTTGGTTCATGCAGGAATGCAGATTCTGGGATCAATGGTATCCACCTTTCCATGATGGAATACGCTTGGTTCCACTCCAGGCCCTTACAATGCCTGATCCTCTCCAGGTGGAATGAGTTGTCTCAGCGGATCATATCCCAGACAATTATTCTTTCTCCAGAGGTTTGCCTGTCCCTCTCCTAGTGGTTACAGACATCCCACCTGACCAAGGGTCGCCCCTTTTGGATCCTGCATGGGGTACTGCAAGTCTCTGAGGATGGGGAGCAGTGACCAGACAACACTCCTTCCAGGGTTGTTGGACATCAGTAGAGTCGACTCTGCCAATCAATGTATTGGAACTCTGAGCCATCTACAGAGCCCTCATTCTGGCTCAAGACATTCTTCAGGGCAAGCCTGTACAAGTGCAGTCTGACAATGCCATGGCAGTGGCTTACATCAATTACCAGGAAGGCACTCTAAGTCAGTCAGTAAAGGCAGAAGTGTCCTGCATTCTCACATGAGCCGAAGGTCACATCCCGGGAATACTCAATTGGGCAGCAGACTTCCTCAGCCATCACAACATGCATGCAGGGGAATGGTCTCTCCACCCAGAAGTCTTTCAACTCCTAGTGGACAGGTGGGGCCTGTCAGAGGTGGACCTTGTGGCTTCCTGACACAATCTCAAGCTGCTGGTGTATGGGTCCTGAACAATGGATGCCAAAACAGCCTTTGTAGATGCCTTGTCAGTCAGGTGGACTTTTCATCTAGTGTATCTTTTCCCTCCAGTCTCCCTTCTTTCTCGACTCCTTTGGAAGTTCAAGAAAGATGGAGGCATGGTCCTGCTGGTGGCACCAGCTTGGCCCAGATGATATTGGTACTCTGATCTTCAGAATCTCTCCATAGATGCCCCGTTTCTACTTCCACAATGGCCAGTCCTGTTGTCTCAGGGTCCCTGCCTTCACCTGGATCTGGGTCATCTGTCTTTGACAGCGTGGCTCTTGAGATATCCCTCCTAAGGTCCAAAGGGTTTTCTCGCTCTGTGGTCCAGACTATGCTCAGAGCATGTAAGCCGGCTTCTGACCAAATCTATCAGAGTGTGTGGCATACATACTTCCAATGGTGTGCCACTAGAAGCTGTGACCCTCAGGAGTTTAGGGTTTCTTGAGTTCTAGCCTTCCTTCAAGCTGGATTGGACTTTGGACTTCGTATCATTGAAAGTACATTTCTCTGCTCTATCTATTTGGTTTCACCGCAGAATTGTTTCTTTACCAGATGTCCACACCTTCTTTCAGGGTGTCCTCCATATACATCCTCCCTTTGTCCCGCCGGTGGCTCCATGGGATTTGTCAGTGGTTCTTTAAGCCCTCCAGGGCCCTCCATTTGAACCTCTGGAATCAGTGGAACTCAAGTGGCTCACAGCATAGACTTTTTCTTCTAGCTATAGCTAAGGTGTCAAATTTGGAGGTGCTTTCCTGTCGCTCCCCATTTCAAAATTTTCATCAGGACAGGGATGTTCTTCGGAACTCGCCTTGGTTTTCTTCCCAAAGTTGTTTCGCGTTTCCATATTAATGAGTAAATTGTAGTCCCGGCCTTTTCAGTCACCTCAAGAGGACTTCTTGGCAGGTGAGGCCTCATTGGATGTGGTCCGGGCCCTCAGGATCTG